>JAPYZI010002235.1:0-24958 GCA_030523105.1 Ophioninae sp. A BG-2022a | reverse complement strand
AAAATTAGGGGATGAAAAAAAATAGGATCGTAGCTCAAAATCATGAAGATCAGTCCCATCATCATCGAGCAATAAAATAAAAATGGAAACAAAATGAAATTCGAGTTTTGACATTTTAGGGGTTGGGGTGAAAAACAGCTGGACTTTGGGGATGAAAAAAAGAAGGGGTTGTTCCTTTAAAATCATAAAGATCAGTCACAGCCGCCGGGTTGACGAACGGGCGTGCCGAAATCGATACTTCGTTTCCGATATAAATTCGAGGGTCCCCTCACCCGTTTTCATCGCAAGGGTGAAAAATTCCTCGATGAAAAGAAGGGTGGGTCTACCTGTGTTTTTTTTTCTTCGTTTATTTTTTCCCTTTTTTTCATTCTTTACTTATTGTTTATTAGATACGTCGATCAGTCATCGGATGTTTGTCAATCCCTTTTTTTCTCGTTTCTTCATTGCAGTTACTTTCGTGAAAAATTCATTTGTAATAAGTGCTGGTAAAACCGCCTGGAATTTCGAGTCCACTTTGCCTCTCGAACGGGTTCAATTTCGAAATGAGTATCGCTAGGGTTATTGGAACTTTGCCTGTATCCATACAAGTGGTGATTGATTATATTTGGTTCGTCATTTGATAAATTAAATTTTTTTTATTAATTGTTAAATTACATTCTTTTTATTAATCGTTAAATTAAAGATTTTGTTTTTTTTAACTCAACGATTTTTTAAATGTAATTAAAAAATGTTTTCTTTTTAAGTTAATGATCTAAAAAATCTAGAACTCTGAAAAATTCATGAATTTACGATACTTCCATACATATAAAACATTTAAAAAGCCAAATTAAATCTAACAAATTTTAGAGTCTAAAATAAATCTGAAAAATCTATAACAAATAAATTAGAAAACCGAAATATATATATAAAAATCGAAAGTCCACCTAAAAATAAAAAATTAATCGAAACAAAAACAAAAATACATCGAAAAATCTAAAACAAATTTAAAACTCGAACGAAACCAAATAAATCGACAAAAAAAAATCTAAAAAAATCTTTAAAAAATCTAAAATGTATAAAATACCTTCAAAAATCTGTGATCGTAAGTGGACCTATTCGTTCTTAATTATTCACCTCATTATTATTTATATTATTTTTTATTTTTATTTTTATTTTGTTTTTATTTATATTATTCTTTATTCTTTATTTATCATACATCGATTTGCAAATTTTCACTAACATTTCCAATCAACTAATACACACACACACACACACACACACACACACACATATACATATAAATATTTACTAAATCTTAACAATAAGAAAACCCTATATTTTTTACTGCAAAATTATTTTACTAAATCTAGTAAAAAAATTAAAAATAAATTTAACTCGATTCACAAATATACACACCCACTTATATATATATATATATATATATATATATCCGTGTATATTGTTTTATTCGAACTCGTCCTCAGCATTGTCGTTTCGTCCTGAATTCCCCTACGTATGCATAAATTTTGAAGCTCGCTTGGACGTCGTCGTATTTGGACGAGGGCACGCCCTCCATGTGGCAAGGACGAAAACCGAAGTATATCTATATATATAGATGTCCGTTTTCCTGTCTCGATAAAAATTGGTGTGTCGGACTTATTATGCAGCCCGGCCGCGTTTCAGGAGGTTGACGGTGCCGAGGGTGGATCGCGCGGGATCGACCGTACTCTGATGAGTCGACTCCGGAGGTCCTCCTCTGGGAAATACTCATAGTCGAAAACCCCGATCTTTCGAGGCTGGTAACCGAGTTCTCACACATGTGGAAGTCTACTAGCCTGATCCTGTTTCGAAAGGAAGGGGTTGATTCCCTTATAGTTATATTACTCTATGGACGATCATTTTTTTATCCCAGTTTTTTTTGTTTTTAATGAGAATAATTTTTCTATCGATATCTGATGGAAAAAATATTTAAATAATAGTAGAAACATTAAATATATTTAATTATTATTCATAATTGTGAATTTGTTTGTCTCAATGTCAAAATTAAATTTTTAATTAAAAAAAGCTTTTAGAAAACTTAAAAAAAATTTGTCAGGTAAAAAATGCAAAACAAAACAATTGAAAAATTAATTATTTATCGCGATTGTAATTTGTTTTAATTAATGTCGAAATTACATTTCAATAAAGAAAAAAACTAGACGAAACTTGCAAGAAAAACGTTTTCAGATAAAAAATTGCAACTATAATAAAAACAGTAAAATTGATGAATTAATTATTCGATTTAAAAATAGTAATATTAAAAACAATTAAATTAATTCATTAATTATTCGTAACGTTTGTACATCTTTTTGGTCTCATTGACGAAATTAAATTTCAAATAAGAATAAAACCTAACGAAACTTGAAAAAACAAAAACGTTTTAGGCGTCCAATAAAAATCAGCCTGCGTTGCTCGGTCGAAATGATTTTCGAAAATGAGTCCGATCGTAAAAAATCGTGGGACGTGTTGAAATTCGTCGTGCAGGGACGAGAAAACGACAGGAGAGGACTTTTTCGAAGGAGAGGGGGGGGGTGAAAAGGGAGTTGAGGAAGAAGCTGCGAGAGGAGAGGGTGAGAGGGATGGAGATACGCCGGAAAAGGTTTATGAAAGCAAAACGAGCGTGGGACGTGCGTTGCCTACCTTTTGCTTCTTATACAACCCCCCCCCCCACCACCCGAGGCCCCGCCACTGTTCCGTCGTCTTCCATCGCTTCCTCGGCGATACACCAAAAAGCTGTATAACCCAAGAAAGCATCAGCTTCTTCCTCCCCAGTTTTCACCTACTCGACCAACCCATGTTTCAAGACCAACGCTTATCTCATTTTACTCACAATCCGTAACCTCTTAGCCATCAATAATTTTTATTTTTTTCTCTACAAACGAACACGAAATTTTTTTTAAACAAAAAGAAGTTATCATTACCTTTTGTGTGAGGTTTTATTTTTCTTTTTTTTTCGATTTGTTTAGGATTTTATTTATTTCTATTTCACTTTTTTGGGATTCTTTTTTTTTTTGGTTACCGAAATTTGGATAGGAAATGGAAATTTCTTTTTTTTTCGGTTTTTTGGAATCCCTTTGCTGGATTTTTTTTTGTTTTTCGTTTTTATGGGATTCCTTTATTAGAACTTCCTTCGTATTTCTCTTTTTTGCAATTCCTTTTTATAATTGTCTTTTTATTACGCTTTTTTTTTTTTGGATCTCTTGTTGTTTTTTCGTTTCTTTTTGGAAATCCAAAGAAATGGAAAGAAACAAAAATGGGGTTTGGCGTCCAGGACGAAGCTCGGAAAGAGAAACGACGCGCGCCTTGATTATCCCAGACACGAGGATTAAGCTTAGGGCCTGAAGGATTTTTTCTCGTGACCAAAAAAAAAAAAAAAAGAAGAAAGGGGGAAAAACATTTTAGGGGGGTTGATGTCCAGCACGTAGAGACAAAGTCGCCCATAAAGTCGACTAACTCTCGGGGTGACCAGAGAGGCCACTCGCCTTTAACTCTCCCAATTCCCCATTCTTCCCCATTCAACCCCCCCCATCCCCCCCTCTGCCGCCATTTTTTTCTTTCTCTCCAGCGTCCTCGGTGCTTTCTCGGTTTTCTTATATAACTGGAAGCACTCGAGTCCTGTACACGTTCACGGTGTGTACCATAACCCTCGCACGAAAGCTAATCATATTTTCTAATCCGACGGCGTCGTGGCCAAAACCATCCCCTTCAGACTTTTGCCTCCCTTCGCGAGCTGAGCGACGAAAAATCGAGAGGGGGTTGGAGAGGGATGCTCAAAGAGGGTTGGGAATAGAAAAAAAAAAAAAAATGAAAGAGAGGAATACACGAAAGCTCTTTTTCTCTTCGTCGCCCCTCCGACGCGGGTCCGAAGTCGACGTCCTGTACGACGCTATATCATATAATTTTTTCCGACAAAAAGCACTTACGTTTCACCCCCTCTGGCACGAGAGTCGACAGCCTTCGAACCCCCACTTTTCCAACCCCCGTAATTCTGTCTCTCTCTTTTTACTCCCTCATTCGCTTTCCTCGGAAAAAAACCCTGCCACCCTGAGGGGTGGAGATGCACTTGGATATTGAGTCTCTAGAAAAATAGTCCTTTGAGGGCTGGGAGCAAAATTTTTTTCGAGAAAACTGTTTGGGTTTGTTTGGGTTTGTTTGAAAATGGTCTTTCGAGGGTTGCGAGACAATTTCCTTTGGCATAGGAATAAGGGATGGAGAGGGTGACCGGTGTTTTCTGCTGTTTCCAGTGTGGTGGAAATTAAGTCTGGACGGAGAAGGATTCGCGGAGGGTGAGTTTTAGAAACGACCCCTCAATCCGTTGTCTCGAAAGTGGAGTGTTCCTTCCAGATCTGGTTGCCTCCCAGCGACACCTATCCTCTTCGCGTTGGATTTTGAAATAAGCTTGGAAGTCTTCTCCTCCCCCCTCCCGCTCCCTCCAACAACCGCTCCTTCGTTTTTTCCCTAAGGAGGCCTCCGCGAGGCTTCCTCGAGGCTCCTCTCATCTCGGTGCACTCGTATCCATTACCGATGTCTGAGTGCCGAAGCTCACTCATATAAATGTACGAGTTATCACTATGCGCGGGTTGTCCTATACGCTCGTGGAATACCCAGACGGGTTAACTCCGGGACGTAGGGCGGGGGTGGAATCGCTTCGAGATTCAAAGGCGTCACCAATATGGCGTCGGAGACGCCCAGTAGTGAGTATCGAGTGGGGGCGAATCCGTAGAGGGGGTTTAGATAGGGGAAAAACCCGTCGCGAAACTCGGCATCTCCCACTACTCCTGCTTCCCCCACCACGAGACTGCGGAGTGGGGGATCGAGAGTAGTCTCGTTCGTTTCGTCCCACACACGAGAGAATTCCCGGCAGAGCTCGTTCCCTTTATAATTGTAAGTACACAGGGGTATTGGAGTATCGACGGGCAAAAGGGCGAACAGTTAGTGACCAAAGGGAACCAAGGGCGAGCCCTTTTTTCAACGCGTGGGTATACACGATACAACGAGTACACGTTAGGAACGATCCCCGGACTCATGGTCCAATTTATGTCCCTCTTTTTTTTCTTCTGCTTAGTCCTCGCAGCTTCTTTTTTTTCTTTTTCTCGTTTTTTGTTTGTTTTTTTTTGTTTTTTTTTTTTTTTGAGTTGTTTAACTATCTCCCATTCGCTCGGTCGTCAGTGCTGGAAAGATCACCACGCCTCGACTGCTTCGACGGAGAGGGAGACCAGAAGACTATGTAGATGATGAAGAATGTGGAGGGCGGAGGGAAAAAGCCAGAATACGAGAGGAAGGGGAATTGCCTCGCTTCGGAGGAGGAAAGAGGCTGCCTGGGATCCTCTCTCTGATCGGCCCAATGGGATGGGGACCGGGGAGCAAGGAGAAAAGGAATCGAAAAGGGGAATCCAGAGTGGGTGTACTCTCGTCCACCGACGGACGAACTTTTGTCTATATACGAGAAAGATACGCGAGCGCACAAATTTTATACTTCTACTAACACGTTTCCCCTTACATACAACCTCGTGTCTATCCTCAACGAAATTCGAGGACAACACTGAGATATGCCGTTTTATCAACGCTTTTCAGAAAACGAGAATTTTTCAACTTTTTTCATCGTAATACGTTTTACCAACGTTGGGTCAATGTTGCCTTAATGTTTCTTTGTTAATTAAGGGGCTTTTAATATTCGTTTAGATTTTTGCCTATTTGCTTTTTCGTTGGATTACGAGTTATTGCAATTTACTTGGTGACCTAATTAACTGTTGCTTTAACGTTAATTCGATTAATTAAGGGGTTAGGATATATTTTTGTTTTTAATTGGATCATTGCTACGACTGTTTCATTCCAGTTGTTGTTAATTTTTCACTCTTTAGCCGATTAAATTAATTTTTCGAGCCTATTAATTATGGGATAATAATTTTCTAAAGGGAAGCTTAAGGAGTTTGTTATCAATAAAAAAAAATCGCAGTTTTCACCTAAAAAATCATTTTGACGATTAAACGGTCGTTTTTATATTTATTTGTATGTACATTGACAACGTTGTGTACCAGATGTCAGAAACTATTGATTATTAAATCAATAAATATTGATAACGAAATCTCATGAAGGACTTTTGATTATGGAGGACTCGATTGTCGACTCGATTTCAGCCATCTGGTTGATCTGAAACGAAACAAAGAGTTTTGTTTTTTCTTAAAGTACATAATATTCGCTAAAACTTGATCGAATGTTCTTTAACATCGAATATTAATAATACAAAAAATAATCGAACATTTTCTACTTGAATAACGAAAAAAAAACATTCGTAATTTTTGGTCTACTTCAGTTATTAAAAAATTAATCATAAAGATACAAACCAATATTTTTTAATCAGAAAAATAAAAAATATTTATACAATTCAAAAATATTAATTATTTAAAAAAAAACACTGTGAATAATTAAGAAACTATTTTGGAAATCACATTTTTTCCAAAACATACATTTTGATTCCAACGATCAATTCAATTCTCGTAATTACAAATTTCCCAAACCCAAACAAACCCAAACGTTGGAAATTCCCCTTAAATTTTAATTCTTCGAAAATACGGTCGATTTTTGGAAAATTCCCCATCAGTAAAATTCGTGAATTACCGAAATTTCGATATTGGAGTGTCACGGGGGTAAGATCAATTATTGAGGGGGAACCGAATGGATTTTTGGCCAATGGCGAGTCCAATGGCTGATCTTATAGACGAAGTAAAGACGAAGGGAAAAAAAAATTCCGCGACAGCGAACGAGGAGAAAAAGAAGGGTGCAGGTCTGTCTCTCGTCCCATAAGGGACGTAGTCGTGGTCCCTATTTTTTTTTTTTCGTCCCCAATGTCAGCCTCGTGAAAAAAAAGGATGTCGAAAGAGCCGAATTCGTTGCATGGAGAAAATGAGGGAGAAGGGGTGCGAGTGTGTGTTATTTTTTCCGACGCATTAAGCCTGCTTCGATGAGGGGTGAGTGGAGCTATGGAGGCCATGGAATAGAAGATTTTACCCTTACTCGGATTTTATCTCCCTCTCTCTCTCTTCGATTCCCTTTTCTCCCTTTTCGAATCGTTCAAGATTCTTCCTCATTGTCTAGTTTCCCAGGAAGGAATTTCGTTGTTTTTTCCTAATAGAAGTATCAATATATATTTGTTATTTAAAGGCTTTGATGAAAACCATTGGACTTTTTCCTCCTCTTAATCTCTTTGGAAATTAAAAATACAGTTTTCCGAATTTTCCTGGGTGGAGGATTGATGACCAGCGAACGAAAACATCGATCGCCATTTCTTAAGGCAAAACTACAATTTTTTTTTTGGACGAAATCGTATTTTTCGAAAATAGTGAATTTTTGATCAACATTGATGGAACGGCTGATGGAATCCAGTGTTGAATCATCATCAAGGATCATTAGAAGATTCCTATTACCTTTTCCTCCTCTTGATCCCTTTCGGAAGTGAAAAATACATTTTTCTGAATTTTCTTGGGTGGAGGATTGATGACAAGCGAACGAAAACATCGATCGCCATTTCTTAAGGCAAAAGTACAATTTTTATTTTTGGACGAAATCGTATTTTTCGAAAATAGTGAATTTTTGATCAACATTGATGGAACGGCTGATGGAATCCAGTGTTGGATCATCATCAAGGATCATTGGAAGATTCTCGTTGATCTTCTCCACTCTGATGTTAAAACGAACGCAGAGAAAAAAAAATAAAAATATGGGTTGGGGCGATCCAACGTTTCTTCGCGATAGTGAAAAGCATCATTGGAAGATCCCCTCCCATCTTCACCTTCCTCCAGGAGGTGGGCCGGGGAGAGAAGCGAGCCTCTTTACAATCACAAATGTGGCGAGTCCGCTTAGCAATCCATTTCTCCAGGTTGGCAGAAGAACGCGAGAAAGAGAGGAAGAAGGAGAGAGAGAGGGAGAGAAAAAGAGACTACACACATTGGAGGCAGCTGATTCCATTCTAGCCTGGTGGCTGTGGTCCAGTGAAAGAACGAGAAGGGATTTTGAGGAAGAGCGAAAGTAAAAGAGAAAAGGAGAGAAAAGGAGAAAAAGAAAGAAGAGAGAGAGAGAGAGAGAGAAAGAGAAGAAGAAGGAACGATACGAGAGAAAAAGGCTAAAAGAGAAGGAAAGAGGCAGCAACTGAGCTGGTTCAACGAGCCGGTGGTTGGCTGAAGGCAGATCCGCAACGTCCAACGTATATCCATTCGGCTTGGTCGAGACTTGAGTCATCTCGCCTCCTCCCTTGAATTTTTACTCCTCTTCCTCTTCCCTTCGAACGAACGAAGAGACAGACTCAATTTCCATTCATTTATTTTCGCCGCCATTTCACTGATTGCCACCGCGCCTGTTTCTTCCATCTCTTACGTTCGTTGTCTTTTGACTATACGTGTGTCACTTTCTCTCCAATGTTCCTCTTCTTACGAACCCAACCAGCTACCCCCATCCGGTCGTCGTCACTCCTTTTTCCTATAACCTTCCAAAAGCTAGGAAGGACGTTCATCCGGACGTTCTTGAAGAACTCTGGATTCTCTTTTTTTTTCTTCTATCCGGGTCTATGACCCTGTTCGCCCTTCGAGTATGCGCGACTTTCCTTCACTCTAATTCCCGGCTTCACTTTAATCACCAGAAGTGCAGCCTTCTGTCCAGATCTACGGGTCAAGTGCTCCACTGTAAGAGTAATACTGCTCATCCCTCAGCTATCGTCCCTGTACTCGTGGAACCAACTTCCTTCATCCCTCTTCGAACTCTACCATCGTCCACAACTGTCTATTCTTTCTTTGGCCAAGATGATGGTGGCTTGAGGTATCACTAACCCAAACTAACTTGAACTAATCCAAAAAAACCAAGATGGCGATGGATCAAGATTTACTGCACATGGATATTGAAAGATCGACAAATTTCTTCAGGATTTGAGAAACATCGCGCGAATTGTTTATTTCGGGTTTGTTTGGATTCAATTTTGAATCCTTTTTTATTTCAAACGTGTCCAGACTCTTTTTTGTCTTCCATGTTTATTCCATGAAGAACAGAAGTAAAAGATGGCTCGTGAGGAACGAAAGACAGGGTTTGGTGATCCGTGAATGGAAACCACACAATCGCAGATGCATACACTCGAGAGAAGTATCAGAAACGCTACAAAGTCCCAAGGTTCCATTTGTTAAAGTGCAATTGCAAAGCTCCGTCGTTGCCGGCCAATGGAGAACGAGCTGCATTCAGGAGCTTCCTCTTTGTCTGGTGGAGTGGTCTCTTCAGCGGCTCATTCGAAACGTTTCTTTTTTTATTTTTATTCAAGCCGATTCCTCGCTACGTTCACGTGTCCAATGTCCCACCCACCTGCAATCAATGTGGCCTCCGGGTAACTATTGATCACTCTACAACGCTTTCTATCTTTCTTTCTAACGGAAAAGGAGAGTTGACGTCGAGTGGTAAGTTTTTCTCGGGTTTCGATGGAAGTTCCTAATGTCGTCCGAGTGGAATGTGCAACTCATCATCAAGAATAATGAACTCGTCGTCAAGGGCTGATCTAGGAAATGAGCAACCCAAATATCCACCAGCTGGTTTTACATGGAAGAAAATGGAAACTGTTATCAATTGGAGAATCCTGTATTTGGCTTTGGCTGATATTTAGGTCACATTGCAGATACCTGGAATGTAGGCAATTGGCACAGAATCCAGCCAACAATAGATATCTCTAGAATCCACCCAGCACAAGTTATGTCTGATCTAGACAACCATGTCCACCAAATTCTAGCCAACTCTAGATAACTTTTAACGCATTTTCTGGCTGATTACTATTTCCTGCTATCAGTTAGAAAGCAGCCAACACCGAATAACTGTACCTATGTATTCTCTGACCCAATAGAGTTTCATAGTCGAACCTAGCCACCTAGAAAATAGTGGAAAACGCTTTGTAGAATGATCTTTCATCAGGAAAGCCACTAGTATCAAGTTACCAAGTGGTTTTCTCTTCCTGAGTTTGTTCGAGTGTATCAGGGTTTGTTTGGTTTAGAAATTAGTTACAGACGAAGCAATTCAGTAGTCATAATTCATAATCCCAATGAAGTACTCCATTGGAGATTGGAAAAAAGACTTGGCAGTTGTTTCGCAACCTCATGGGGATTATAAAAACCAATAGGAAATACGACTAGTTTGGATTCCTTTCATTAATAACCTTAGCTGAGTACCAAGAGACGCCTTTTCGGCAAGAAAAGTCACGTAACCAGGGAACAGATGATCGTACGCGGGGGTAGTGAGGGCTCATTCGTATCAACATGAGCAACGTGCGTGGATCAACGAAACGAAAGCAAGAGGGAGGAAAGAACCAACGGTATATGTGGAACTCTCATAATCTCTCTCTCTTGGTGTGCTGTAAACGAAAAGATCGAGAAGGAGAAGGAAGAAAGAAAAGAGAGGTCCTGACATTAATGGCAGAAGTGGGACGAATAAAGGGGAAACCCAACGAAAAAAAAAAAGGCAATTTATGATCCTAGGGGGGTAAAAAATAATGGTATGATAATGAAACGAAACGTACAAGAATGAGAGGGACGGAGATACGTGGGGTCGTCGAAAAAACATCGAAGAATGGGAAAGCCGAGTCTCAGAACGAATGGGGGGTGAAAAGGGGGAAAGGGGGCGGAGAGGGGGGGACAAAAGATAAAAAAAAGCCTCCGACTCACCACTCGATGAGTCGAGTGTGTGCCCGAGACCACGATGTTTGTGTGAATCAGGCGCTGGATGCTGCACCAACTTCCTATCCACCCCGAAAACAGCAGCAAAGCTGGGGAAAACCAGCGTATCGGGTTTTTTTTACCCTTCGCGGGGAAAAAAGAAAAAAAGGGAGAAAACTGTCCGAACTACGATTCTCCTGCTCGCCATAGGGGATCACTCCGAGGGTGCTCGACCGTGTGTGCGTGCAGTTAAAGGAACCAAAAAAAACAAAAAATGGAAGATGGTAGGGAGCGCCAATGAGGGGCAGGGTTGTGAGGGATGAACTTTCGAAATAAGCCCAAATCCACGCTTATGAGAAACGCCAAGACAAAAGCCTACGTTTCTTCATGCCTGGACCAATATAAGGACAACGCAGATACAGGCGTTACGCAACTAGGGGAATGTCGTCTTGATTATCGATTTTCGATAAGTTGAAGCAATGGATGATGAATGTTTAGAAGATGACAACTATTAATGGTGTTTCCGAATTAATTATACGCTGATTATAGTTTGCAACCATTTCCTTCTTTTTAGTAAAATATTTTGAGGTTTTGAAAAATCATAAAAAATTCCCCATCAGGTTTCATTAATTGAAGTAGGTTTCGTCAGGAAGTCCTAAAAAGTAACTTCAAATATTTGGAAACCGAAAGAAATCCAATTTCAAACCCAAACAAACGTGCGAAATAAAAAAGAAACAAAAATAATCATCTATATCACCTGCGATGACAAATAGAAATCCAAAAGCAGAGCCAATATAGTTTTTAAGGAGTTCTAATTGTGAACCCAATAGGAATCATAGAAACGCCTTCTAAATGGATCAGACGAATGAGGATTATTGATAAAATGGAAAAACGTAAGAAACTGTCGTGAAAGTCCATCAGTAAGAATATTGTCGCATGAGAGCTGTCTAGAAGTGGAATAGCGGACATGACGTCAGTAACGGATTCGTTAGAAGCGAACCCGGAGGACGACCATTAATCCGATGGATCTGACAGTCGTAGCTCCTCTCGGTCGAGTCGTCGAGTTTCTCGTCCGAAAACGTATTCTACTGGAAATAACGAGAACAGGGGAAAAGGAAACGACGTACGAAAGCTGGGAGAGCCTTTCATCTTATTTCTTTTTGTCTTTGAGGTTCCGTTTCGAACAGCTCCGATGAACGAAAAATATGCAGACTCATCTCCAGAAATCTTCGTAGATTTCACCATTGAAATTCAATGAGATCTGGTTCTTATTGGGGTTAGTTGGATTCTAATTGGTTTCCAATGAGATCTGGGTTTAGTTGGATTCTAATTGGTTTCCAATGAGATCTGATTTCTATTGGGTTTAGTTGGATTCTAATTGGTTTCCAATGAGATCTAGTTTCTATTGGGTTCAGTTGGATTCTAATTGGTTTCCAATGAGATCTAGTTTCTATTGGGTTTAGTTGACCCTCAATTGGATTCTAATGAGATCCCAATGAAATCTAGTTCCTATTGGGTTTAGTCGACTTTCAATTGGATCCTAATGAGATCCCAATGAAATCTAGTTCCTATTGGGTTTAGTCGACTTTCAATTGGATCCTAATGAAAACTTCCTGTAGGTGTCTAACTAATTCTTCCATATCCATGGAATTTCTGTTTTTCTATTAGCTTCGATACGTTTCTGTTATAATTGAATCCTAATAAGCAACCTATATCCCTGGAAACCTGCAAATCAGCTCAAATATTTTCGATCTTTCTTTTCCCAAATCCGAACCGAAACAAAACCAAAAAAAAAAATAAAAAAGACAACCAAACCCAAACGAACCCAAACATTTTCGACGTATATTTTTCATCTCTTTCGTTCATCCCTGAATCCGAAGTGTATAGAAACGTCAGAGAAGGTTCGTTCGTATCCGTGGTGTCAGTAAGGTAAGGTGAAAAAGGGGTTGGCTAATACACACGTATACAAATGTGTAGAGCCGGATGAGGGGTGGCTGCTGCGAAACGTAGGATCTCCGAGGGTGTACTTTGTATACGTGTGGGGGTGGTTTTCCCTCTGACGTATCTTTTTTTTTGTTCGTGACGGCGGGGAGAGTATTAGGGTGGGGAGGAAGGGGTCGAAAGCTCCATGAGTACGAGTGTGGGTTTCTCACTATGGGGATGAGGGGTTGGGGGGGTCGCTCGTGGGGTTGAGGCACTGGGAGCAATGGCGATGGCGCTCGGGCGTTTATTATTATGATTATACTTGATATCCCTCTGCCCAAAGCAGAACCGGAGAACCAGCCATCCTGCGAAACTTTCCCTCCCCCTACCCTTCCTTTCCGATATTAATATTATTTTTGCCCGGGCGTACCGCCCGCCATATATCTCGCTCTGGGCATAAAATCCATTCCCCCCCCGCGTTTTCTCTTCCATGCCTGACCCACCCCCCTCCCGTTTCCCTCGCTTTAACTCTCTCTCTCTCTCTCTCTCTTTCCTGGCTTGCCCGCTTGGTCCAGCCCCCCACCCCCTTCGAGACCTCCCCCTCGTGGAATCTCCCGCCTCACACCGGAAAACTACTGTTCCTCCTTGGACCAGAGAAACGCCGATCCTATTCTCCTCTCTCTCTCTCTCTCTCTCGTCATTTTCGGAAGAATAATCATTTTTTTTTATTAATTAATTACCGGGACGGTAATTTTGTTCGACGCGAGGCTATAAACGCTCGTTACGTTTTTCTTGTTAACGTCAATGTTTATTGACGTTGTTGTTTGTTACAGGAATGTATTGGGTAACCTTATGGCTCATGGCAGGTCTTGTTGATCAGGATCTTTCTTTTAAAACCCAAGGAAACGACTTTTTTTATGAAATTGTTCATTGTATTTTTTTCTGTTTTTTTGTTGTTGTTATTTTGTAGGGATTTAAGGTTTTATGGGAGTAATTATTATTTTTATATATTAATTTTAATTTATTGATAATTAATTTAGTGGATATTGAAAGAATTTAATCATTAATAAATCATAATAAAGTTAATTTGTTACGGAACAAACGAATTAATTTTCATTTAAACAATTCGCTGATTAATTGTTTTTTTTTTTTTAGAGTACGAAAATATTCACACCTTTATGAGAAAGAATTTTTTCTGGGTAATTGATACTAAATGTAATAATTAAGGGCACTAAAAAATAATAAAACATCGTAATTGAAGTTGACAATTATCACAATTAAATGAACTGACCAATTAAATGACTGACTAAATTAACTAAATTAAGTAAAAAAAAAATCTTTAATAACGAATCAACGTAGTCTATTCACTAATTTCTAAACTTTTAATATCTATATTTTTTAAAACCCATTTTTACATGTTTTTGGTTCATTTTATTTGTTCAACAATTGGTATCTTCTAAAATTCGAGTTTGCACATCGGATACCACTCGATGATGAAGCAGAATTAGGAGTGATCCAAATTCCAAATAAGTTTGGTTTTGTTTGGGTTTGAAAACGCTTAAAAAATGATATTTTTGATAGATGTTCCACATAATGTTAAATATATAAAACAAGTATCAGTCCCAAGTTCCAATCCCCAGATCTCAGAGGAGCAACGGTCGCAGGAGTCGTGACCCGGACTCGAGGATAGGATGATCGAAAGGGTCTCGAATGTGGAGAAGATACACTCGAAGTGAGGAAAAACATCCTAAACGTTAAGGGGAGATGAGTCCTCGTCACTTTTTTCCAACTTGTGCCCCGGTCAGCCAAACGTCGATCCTGTATCCTCCAGAGATCGAGAAAACAAAAAAAAATAAAAATAAAAAACGCACACACGCACAACACGAGGATAAGTAAAAGAGAGGGAGGGGGAAAAACTAGGGATTTCCCAGTCAGCAACGAGTCGTAATTCGAAACTTTGAAAAATAATTCGTCAGCACGAGAAAATGGCGAAAAATAGTTGTGAAAGTCGACAAAAAAAAAAGAGCGAAGGTCAGGGATGAAGTTCTTGAAGGTTCCAATACGGTTCCGGGATCCCTAGAAGGTTGTAACGGACGTGAAACGTGGTAGAGGAGAATCCAGGTCTTTTCCAGGTTTTCCTGATATCGGAAGTCACCGAGTGTCGCGGGAAAATTTTTAAACAAATTTATTTCAAATATTATTATTATATTAAATATTAATATTACTTTGAATTTATTAATTTTGATATTAACTTATTTTCAATTAACGTACTTATTATCAATGTATTTTAAATATTGTATTTTAAATTTATCAATTTTTATATTAATTTATTTTGAATTAACATATTTATTATTCATTTATTTTAATAATTCAATACTAACAAAATTGTAATTTAAAAAAAATGTTAAACCCAAAGAAACTCCGCTAATCTTGACACGAAGGTTTGCTCTCGGTAGGAAAAGGGCTTGATCTCATCTTGGACGTTTGGACGTGTAGTTTCAAGATCGTGGATAGATCCTCTCCGCAGTACACTTTGGTGTTTCGTATTTCAGGTGTTTCGTGTACACGAAGAATCTTGAAGGATGAAGTTGGAAAAAGAAGAGGGTTAGGATCGACCTATAGGTATAGACATCGAGGTACTACGTGCCTAGGACATCATACGACACAATGGGATGAGAGAATTGCTCATTTGTTCATTGAGAGAGGATGAGTTCGTGTGTCCAAGCTGAAAAAAACGAAAAAAAAAAAAATACAAGAGAGTGGGGGAGAGCGAGTTCCCCACTTTTCGTTTCCCCCGCCACTTTCGTGACGAAGAGGGGGTAACCAAGCCCAGCTTTTATCTCTCTTTCTCTCGCACGTTCGAGCATTGTCGGCGCGCCAGGTCACACATCTCGATCCCCGTAGGACTTCTCGTTCTTCGTCCACCCTCTAGCCCTCCTCGATATATAAATGTATACATTTCCTCTTTCCTCACTCCCGAGAAAGAGGGCCACTCCGCTCTCGCTCTCCGCCTAGTGTTCGATCGAAATTCAATTTCCACTTCTCCGCGACGCCAACGGAGTTCTCGCTACCTCCACCCTCCTCCCAACCTCCTCCTCTTTCCTCCCCCTCCTCCTTCCTCCTGCTCCTTCGAATCTTCTGCACTCCTCGATTCCTCGAGCTCTATAGAATCGACCTCGAGTCCAGCATCCCTTGGCTTCGACCTGCGGACGACGCTTCATCGAGGGTGACCCACCCCCTACGTGTGCCCTCTGCACTGCTACTCTTGCACTCTCACCCCCCACCCGCTCTTTTCCGTCTACACCAATCTCGCCTCCTCTTTTCACGAGGAAAATTATTATTCTCCATTGTTCAATGGAATATCCCTTCAACCCTTGAAAATCTCAAGCAAAAATATTTTTCCATGGATATTTTGGTGTACTGGAAACGAGCCTGGAAAACGAAAAAATCTCTCGATATATTTTCGTTCCTTCATCCAAACTCACCGGTTTCTTTTTTTTACCGAGATCTTAAGGGGGTGAGTTTTATTTCTTTGTTTCAACGAGATTGGTGAGAAATCCGTTTTTTTTGCTTCATTTTTCCATCGCTTTCTCCAAACCCTCGCGAAGGTGGTGGATCGGCCACTTCCGGTCTACGACTCGAAAGAGAAAAAAAAGAAAACGAAACGATGAAAAAAAAGTTAAACTCGCACACCCTTCGTGGAATATCGTCGAAACTCCTACGCTTTCGAACCTATTTAAATGGCTTTTCTCTTTTTAAGGGGAACGACCAACCACCCCTTCTTCTTTCGAACCCCGAAGAACTTCCCTCCCTTGAGAAACCCTCCGCTAGTTACGACGAATTCCGCAACCCCCTCCCCCCTCCCTTCCCTTCCCCTTGGAACGACCCTCAACCTCGTAAGTACACCGCCATTTCCTATGCACGTTCTCTCGCTTCCTCTTTTTTTCTCTCTCCCTCTCTCTCTCTCTCTCTCACCCCTCATCCACGTCTTCCACCTTCACTCGTTTCTCCTCTTTGACGTCGCCGTTCCCCCCCTCGTACTGCAAAATAAAGAAGAAAAAAAATGGAGGATCTCTTTCATGACTCCATCAGCGAGTCGTGCAATATTCAACAAAAACCCGACGTTCCATTTACTGGTACATACTCAAGCTGGAATTCCAGGCAAATCTGGATTATTTTGGAACCAGAAAATCATCTGGTTTTTCAAAAATAAAAACACCGCTCTGATTTCGGTAATTTTTTGATTGAACAAACCCGAACGATTTATTTTTATTGTGGAACCCAAACAAACCCAAACAGAGTTTTAATCGATTTATAAGGGACAATCATTTTTTTTTAATGGTAAAACGAAAAATTCGACATTTTTGGAACCACGAAATAATTCGGGTTTACAAAAGTTGTAGCATTTCCGGTTTAACCCACAGATTTTGTTAATGTTTGGATTTAACAAAATCCAAAGAATTAATTTTTATTCTGGAACCCAAACAAACCCAAACAAAGTCTTTATCGATATCTAACGGACACAATTTTTTCTTAACACCGGAACAAAAAATTCAAACCCAAACAAAATCACAAAAAAAGAAAAATTCTTCCAACTCGAAAAATTCGAGGGTGAGTTTCAATCCTCGAAACCGTTTTACCGGAGAGAAATAAAAAGAACATACGTGTCTCTTAGTTTTCGATGAAGAAAAACACATCGAGGAAAAAATGAAGGAAATCGTGAGGGACACCGGAAACGGTTTCCTCGTGAGCTCGATTACCCCTAGTGATTCTGATTCAAGGGTGGAATAAAATTTTAGCACTTTTTCCAACCCTTAAAAAAAAACGTGTTTCTTTTTTATTAATTTTTATTACGCTTACGCATTTAAAAAATAATAATTCATTTTTACTATTATCCATTTTAACAGTAATTGAATTAAATTTTTCATTTTCATTATAATCCATTTTAACAGTACAGTAATTACATTTTTTATTTTCATTACGATTAATTAAAAATTCGTTTATTATTAATATTTGTAATTCCCACGTTTGAAACAATGTAAAATGGCTTCTTTTTTCACAACGTGTTTTTTAAGGGGCGAAAAAATTGTTCGTGAAAATAGAGCTGCAAAAGTTTATCGTTCCTCCATTTTTTCACCTCGAAGGACAGACGAAAGAACGAAACGAATGAACGAAGAGAAAAAGCATCCATTACCCTTGAAAGCAATAATGGCTCGAGAAATTCCACACGAAAGAGGAAGAGGGATGAATATATAGATCGAGAGGGAGGTTGAATTCTGTCTCGAAGGGCAGTGAGAAAAAAGTCAAAATGTGTGAGTTTGTGTGTGTGTGTGTGTATATATGTATATATATATATATATATATAAAGAGGAAAAAGAGGAGATAACGTGAAAGCGTGTATAGGGGTGACCACAGAACAAATACATTAATTTCATCCCCCTCATACGTCTTCCTTGTGCGTCTCTTGCACACCTTGAGGAAAACCGGGACGAATAGCAACATGACAGCGTCGTTACAACAGCCCAGCTCGTCAAAAAAGAGCCCAGAAAATGAATCTTCTACGTGCTTTCCATCTTTTCCTCCCTTTTCCACCCTTATTTTCCACCCTTCCTGTCCCTATTATTTCTTTCCTAAAAATCGTTAAAACATAGTCATTTTTTTAATAAAAAAATAATTATAAAATAAAAAAAACCATGAAACCTTACCCATTTAATTTTTCAAAACCTTTTATTTTCATAATTTTTAAATATAAAAATAATAACGAAATGAAATCCATAAAATCTTAGTCAACATTATCTATTTTAACTAATTAAATATCATTTCAATTAATTACGAAAAATCGTTTATATCTGTAATGAAAAAAATTCGTTAAAAAGCTCGGTTTGTTTTCATCGAACTGCCGTCACGAATTCTCATTTTTTCCAATTCAAAGGTAACAAAAAAGAAAAAAAAAAAAAAACAAAAAAAAATATTTCGAGATCGATAAAAACGGTTAATTTGAAACAGGAAATATACCGAATGTAAAAACAAGCTGAGGAATATCCGTTGGGTCGTAAGTGAGGATGGAGGGAAGGGAGGGGGTCTCACGGGGAGCTCGGAAAGCGCCACATGTGCGGAGCTTTCGAGGTTGTACCTCGGGAAAACGAGGAAACGGGGTGCACATAGGATAAGAGTGAGAAAGCTATAGAGAACGGAGATGAAGAGAGAATGAAGGGAAAAAAAGGAGGAAAGAGCTAAAAGGGTGGGGGTGTGTGGTTACCATAGCAACACTCAGGTCCCTCTCTTATAATTATATGGGGAAAAATGGCTCGCGGACTTTTACCCCCCCCGCAGTCCCTCTCGCCACTCGTGTGCGCGAATAACCCACCCCCGCAACACTCGCCCCCTCCCCTTTCTCTTTCAGACGCCACGCTTCCCTATTTTCAGCTCGCTCACGCATTTTCGATTCACCGTCGACGAGGTGGCTCCTTAATATTTCCCTAGGTCCTTAATAATTCCCCTAGCTTGTGAATAATATTTCTCTAGGCCCTTAATAATTCCCTAAGTCCTTAATAATTCGCCTAGTTCTTTAATAATATATATATTTTTTTCGATCTTTAATAATTCCACTAGATCGATAATAATAATTCCCCAGCTCCTTAATTATTCTCGATCTTTGGAAATCACCACGTCTAGGATATTACGTTAGCAATGTTACTGAATAAAGTTGCACGTTTAATATTATTATGCTTGAATAAATAAAATTTTCTTTTATTATTTAAGCTTTTTTATTGATTTGAAAAATAAAAATACTTTCATACATTATTATGCCTAAATATTATGCTTTAAATATTATCATTATTATTATGATAAAATAAAATAGCATTCTACTCGTTTTTTTTTTACTTCATTTTACATTTTTTTAAATTTCTATAAATAACAAAAATACTTTTATTTATTTAAATCAGAGGAAAAAAATTATAGATACACAGTTGCCTAATAACGTTTCAAAAAAATGAAGCCAAAATAAAATCCAGGCTTGTATCCATTCCAAATCAAATTTTATCCCACCCCTGATCGAGTAATCGTCATTAACCATGTTTTTCCATATTCCAAGAGGAATCTTATCCCGCACGTGTCCCGATCGATTTGAGGTCGAAAGTGTCGCAACACAGGGTGGAAGTCGAGACAAAGGAGAGTATAGTTGAGTCAAAGAAAAAAAAAAGGAAAGAAAAAAAAACTGGTAGATGTTGGTTCGAGATAGTTCTCTAATGTCCAACGTGGTCAGCGTTTAGTCGACGAGCGTCTGATCAGCGTGACGATGCGTCGAGCCACCCTCCCAACACCGCGACAACCGCCGCCGCAACGGAAAACCCAACAAAACGCCCGAGGCACGAAATCGAGATGAGCGTCGAGTAGAATAGAGACCAAACGATACAGAAGTCCGCAAACTTCGTGTTTTTTTTTCTCTCTCTCTCTTTTTTTCGCTCGTTTCGAGGGATGCTACCCTGGGGTTGTCCAGATAACGCCAATGGTTACCAATGGTTGAAAACCTTTTTTATAAATACGCTATCATCAATGGCTGATGAAAAGAACAATTTTCTAGGCTTCTTTGGTCTTCGAATCTTGGCAATTCCGCCCTTATGGTTATCAGCTTGGATTTTTATGTATCAAGACACGTTTGGGTCGTGTATGGTTTCTGTTACAACATGTAGCTGGTCCAGAGACAATACGGAGGCCGTACGGTTAAATAGGGAGGCTTAAAGGAGGCCATGGATAAAAAAAAACCTGCTTTCCAAAATGAAAACGTCCCCAACGATTTTCCGGCTCTTTCCAGCAAGAAAAAGAACCCTGATGCTCGTAGATTTTGCGCAACAGACGAAGCGAGACGGAACATATTGCTACCGAGTAATCCTACTTGATCGTAGCTTTTTTTCTCCCTCGCTAGTGGGCGTTCAATATTTTTTTTTTTTTTTTTTTTTCGTTAAAAGAATCCACGTGTGAGACTCTTGGTTTGTATACGTGTAACCACGGAAGGGGGAGGAAAGAGGGCGCGCAAAAAAAAAGTTACTCCTGTGCGGATTACTACCTCAGAAATCGGCGAGACCGTGAAGATGGACGAAGAGTCTTTAAATACCCCCGGGGATGCGAAAGCTTACCCGAGAATAGAAAGAAAAAAAATCTCCAACCGGAAAACCCACCCTGACGAGAAAGTATAATTTTCCACGTTTTCTTGTATGATAGATAACGAAAAAAAATGATCAATGTCACGAAAATAATAATCATAAGTATGAATAAATCTATAAACAATTATAAAAATAGAAATTATAATATTATCGTGTTATATTAATTATTATTATAATTATTATTATTACAAGCAGTTTATGATAATTGTGACAGCAATGCGAACAATAATAATATATTAAGTATTATACATGATAGTAATAATTATTTTATTATTATGTATTTTAAAAATTTAAAAATTGATATAATTTGTTATAATAATGATAATGAAGGTTGTATAACAATAACCGAGGTAATATTAAAAACCTTTATAAATTCAGTTATGTTAGCACGTAAGCAATAAATAATTCAAGCCTAAATAAATAATAGACATTTGTTTAACGCAAAATTTTAGTGACAACGAAAATAAATAATAGACAAATTTTTTATGAAAAATTCTAGTGACTTCGAGAATAAATAATAAACATATATTTAACGCAAAATTCTAGTGAAATATAGAATAAATAATCTAGTAACTTTTCTTTAAATTTTCGATTTATTTCTAGTAACTTTTCAAGAAATAAATCGATTTTTTTTCAGCCTGTATGCAAACCGTTTCGAGTACGAAAAGGCCGTTGTAAGTTGGGAATGCGATGATGGGGCCTGAGTTTCGGCGGTTGGAATGTTCGTTCTAGCATCGATAGTTTAATTACGAGATCGATTGGAGGAGTTTAGGGGTCTTCTTTGGCACGAGCGATTAATCCTTTTAATGAAACAATGCGGCTTTGATCACGAGCCTTTCTGGGAAGGGTCGAAAAGGGTGGGGGATTGGAGAGGAAGATACGAGAAGAGGGAGAGAGGGAGGAGGATGGGAGGAAGAACTAGCTGCGACGAACTTCCGACCCTCATTTCAGAAGCACTTGAACCAGAAGCTTTTAATTGCGAACGAATTCGACCCTCATTGTTTCCGCTTGGTCGAATGATCGCGATTTTCATACTTCCACCACGCTTATACCCCATTTCGTGCTGAATTTTCAGCCGGGGGTTGAAAAGTATTTTTTTATTTTTATTTTAAGGGTCAAACGAAAAAGGACAGTCAAAATTATAAAAAAAAAATAATCCAATTGGACGAAAATATGGAACGGTGAAAAAAGCTGACCCCCTTGAAAAATTTGACGTCTTTTCTACTGGAAGAACACTCCCAGGCGTCCTTTGATTGCTGCTGGACTTTTCGCCATTTTTTTTTTTTTTATTTCCCTTATTTTATCATCGCATATTGCTCTCTCCCACTTAGATTCCTCATCTCTCTTTTTACGTCTCCCTTCGGATTTTTTTTTTTACTGCTCACCCCCACTCCCTTTTTTTGAGGGAGGGGGAAGCACTCTATCCCCCCACTCCTTCCTTCCTTTCCTCTCGACGAGCCACTATTCCCACCACCAAACCTCCCTCGTTATGATCGATAAATTTAATATGGTTGATACTCGGCCAACGTGAAAAATAAGAAAAGCTTCCCTTCCAACCGTTTCTCCCCAGTTCTTAGTTTCCGTGGAAAAGAAGGGGAGTAAAAAGCTAGAAGTGTTCTTTTCATCTCGGTGACGTACTTTTCATTATTCAAGAGCTGAAAGCAAACCCAAACAAACCCAAACTAAACAAAAAAAAACCGAAACCCAAACAAACCCAAACAAACTCAAACGATAAGATTGAGGATTCATGAATTATTTAATTAATTGATACTGATACGAAAATAAAAAAAAAAAACACTTTTGTCTCATTGAAATTTCTTCGTTGAATAACATTAAGCAAAGTTATTAAATCTTTTAAATTTCATTTTTATTTCTTTTAATTCCATATTAATTTATTTCATTTATTGCAATAATAATTTTGTCTATTTCAGCCACGAAAGATTTTGGGTAAACGAAAAATATTTTTCCATATAGAGTATAAGAATTTGGATGGAATAAATTTCAAAAAGATGAAGAATAAATCGTATTTAATTGGAAGAAACATTTATTTACGTAATTAATTACTTTTTTTTTCAAATAACAATCAAATACATATAATCAAATTTATTTAATTAAATTTAAAACTTAATTTACCACGATCAAAACTTACTATTTTTTGTTTTTTAATTACCCAACGTGATTGCAATTAATCCCCCAAACAAAAAAAAACACGAAAAAAAGAAACATTTAATTTCCTGTGATTCGGCGTTATAAATCGACGCGTGTTAAATTGGCCAACCTCTCGGTACGATGATCGTTAACTTCTCGTTAACGTTTTTCTCGCTCGCTTGCCTCGGCGAATGAAATCTTTTTTGTTATTTTTTTTTTTTCCCCCACCGAAATATATATTAATAATTATGTTAATATCGTAATAAGGGGTTGCTGGATACCGGGAGGGAAAATACACGTGAGCCCGGACCCGACCGAAATTGCGAGAGTTCCAGAGGGAGGGGAAGGGAGGGAACGAGAGAGTGAAAGAAACAGCATAGAGTATTAGAGTCTTCGCGTGAGCGTAGGGGGTGGTCCTCGACATAAGAATATCTTCCGAGATGCTGCGCGCCTCAGGACGAGGGAGGGGCGGCTGGGGGAAGTGTGGGGTGGTGGGGGGGAGGGGGTGAACGTGCGCGCGAGAGCGATGAGGGTGAACCTTCGCGTATTTTTATCAATATCTCGCGCGTTGCGCATGCGCATCGAACGTGTGCCCGAGCCCTCATAGCTCTCACCCCCTCACCCTCTCTTTCACCCTCTTTTTTTTCTCTGCATATATATATATATATATATATGTGTGTGTGTGTGTGTGTGTTTGTTTGGGTTGTGTGCGTGTATATACACCCCCACATACGAGCAAATGAGAGAAGCATCCCTTCCCTTCAACCCTCCAACCCCCTCCTGACACACCACCACGAATAAGCGAGCTAAAGGATGTTGGACGTTGGCTTCGGTATCGAAAAAAATTTTTTTTCTTCGAAATTAGGGCCCTGTGTTGTCTCATTTGAATTTGATGGTTTTTTTTTTTTTGTAGATGGATATTGATACATCATGAAAGGGAATATTTAATTTGTATTTAATTAAGGATTATTGAGATATGTATTATTATTTACGATTGTTTGGATTGTAGGTGATTATATTGGTATATGAATGTGTGAAGTATGAAAATTGGTATTTACGATTATATAGACCCTTTTAAGTGTTAAAAAAGGAAACAAAAATTTTTCAACTTCCCCAGGCCACTTTGCCGAAATCGTGAAAATTAGCAAATTTCAAAAGGTCGTAGAGGCAGCTTCTTTCATGCTATGGAGGTTCAATTGGTGGGTTTGAAAAAGGTTTTTGCCTAACTTAGATAATGGCGTTGGATTCGTATCGATATCTCTTATAGTTTTCTCGGGATGTCCATCTGAAAAATCGCAAAAAAAGAGGCAAAGGGGTATGTATGGAAAAATTTGTGAAAATCGATGGTCCAACTTTAAAATTCTGCCAAAAATCGAAAAATTATCGGATTTTGATTATTAAAAAAGGAATTTGAAGAGAAAATCATAACAGAGAGATTTAGCATAGACTGGAGTGCCAAATCCTAAAGGAAAAAAAGTTACGGACGATTAAGTGAAAAAACGTATTGTCCCCAAAAATCGAAAAAAATTTTCGATTTTTAATATTTTTTTTATAGGTCCATTTTGATGTAATTTGATCCCCTGAACACGAATCCACCATTAATTTCCCTCAAAACCCAAAATTTCTAGGATAAAATGCCGATAAACTATTTCCGAATGGTTTTTTCCATTTTCCCAGTCTAATTTTGCACTTTCGGCAAAAACTCGGGCATATTCGTAATCAGCGGAAAATTTTCGATGAAACAGACCCTTTTAATAGTTCAAAAACGGAAAAAAAAAAATTTTCGACCTCCCAGGCCCGTTTTCCAGAAATCTAAAAAATCGCGATATTTCAAAAGGTCGTAGAGCAGGCGCCTTAGGTGCTATGGGCTTTCAATGGGGGAGTTTGGAAAAGGTTTTTGCCTAACTTAAATAATGGCGTTGGATTCAGATTGATATCTCTCATAGTTTTCCCGGAAAGTCCAGTTGAAAAATGGCTAAAAAAAACGCAAAGGGGTATGTATGGAAAAATTTGCAAAAATCGATGGTCCAA
>JAPYZI010002234.1:0-24989 GCA_030523105.1 Ophioninae sp. A BG-2022a | reverse complement strand
TTCGCCTAGTATTGAAGATAATGCTTTATCGATTGATGAAAATACGATAATTCACATAATAATAATACAAATATAAGGACTCACTATCGACGTAGTGTTTCACAAATAACCAATTCTCCCCATACAAAAAAAATAATTTAAAATAAAAAAAAAGTCCGGTACGCGGGAGGCGATCCCAGGCCCTGGCGAACCGTAGACATGAACGCTACCAACAGGGCCATCTTACCACTTGTGTTATAAGTGCACTATTTCGTACTTAACATTCGCGGCCGGATGAATGATTGACTCACTTTTGGGGATAATCCTTTATCGTTTGATGAAAGTTCGATAATTCATGGAATAGTAATATGAATATAAAATTTTTTCCGCTTACTTTTACGAACTACAATTTATTTAGCATCGGAACGGGCGTGAGCCCAGCGCAAACAATTTTTTTAGCACTTAAAAACGTTGTAATTTAGATTTACTATTATATTAATAGTAAGAATGATGAAAAAAAAGGACCGAGCGCGGCAATCGATCTCGTACCCCTGCGGACCGAAGCCAGAAATCCTCCGAACAAGACCATCCGATCAATTGTGGTGTATATGCATTTTTTTGTATATGCTATGCGCGGCCGGATGGATGATTGATTTGTTTTTCACGTCTCGTAAGTTCACATTTTTTCGCAGTTTTTAGTGATTTTTGTCGCAATTTTTAGGGGTTTTCTCCGGCTTGAAAAGGCGGCCGATTTTTTCGTTCTGTCAGGACCATCTGACAGCTTGTAATTTACATGCACTTTTCGGTACTTGCTATTCGCGGCCGGATAGACGATTTAATTGTTTTTGAGGATAATCCTATGTCGCTTGATGAAAGTATATGATAATGAATATAATGATAGAAATATAAATATATTTCCACTTACCTTTATGAATTACAATTTAGGCATGCGACGGCATAGGCATAGCCTAGGGACGGGAGCGGGTAAAGCGCAAACAATCTTTTTCAAGATAAACAAGATGTAATTTATATTTATTGTTATATTTAAATGAACATAAAAACTAATAAACTAAGATAACAGAGTGCGCGATACATTTTTTGTATACTTTAATCAGCTAAATAAGCTAAATAAGCATTGGAATAATTTAAAAGTGGCGCGCGTGTCATCGGGTGACGTCACACGCAAGTCGTGCTCGGATTGCTTTTTTCTTTAGTGTAGCTGCCGAAGACGCGGTCGGGAATCTTCGGGTAAGATTTACACGCGATCTGGCTGCATTGTGTATTTGTTTTGCGCGTGGTTGAAAGTAAATAGATGCGAATAAACCAATTTAAAAAATGGGATTAAATTATTCCGTAATTAATTATTTATTTTCATATTTCGGCAATTTTACGCAATTGGTTATCATTTATCTAAATTTATAAGTACGATTTCTCTATTACTCTTTATCCATAATCGTCTTGTTATTGATATTACCATCGCCATCATCGTCGTCATTACCGTTATTATTAATGATGACGTTATAATAATTATTATTATTGTGGATGAAAATTCACTTAAAAGTTCCAAATGATCGTCGCGTTTGAAGTATTGGGACGACAGTGATACAAACTTTTAATTATCTTCTTATGCACTATCCCGCGAAATTAATAAAGTTTCGAACGATCTCCGCTGTTCGTTGAAGGATCGACAGCCCCCTGCGTATATTATACCTATATCGGTATGTCATATTGTCTAGGGTAATAAAGGAAAGAATTAATACTTCGATCTCAAAGATGCTCCGTTCAGGTGCATTCAAGAGAACAAGCCAGTTTATTCGGGTCTTTGATGAATTATTTCTACGGTTTTTTTTTTCTTTATTAACTGGGCTATCAGAAACGCCCGGCTGTTTCTTCATTCTGTTTCGTTATCATGCCTCAAATTGCTTCGGGAAGTTTCCTACGTCTGTAACTTTATATCTGCCAGTATTTTTCCATATAATTGGATCTATGATACGATCCTTGTATATTGTCGTGTTTCCATAACGTTATTAATAGAGATTCTAGTATCAATAAAAGTTTGAGCTTTCACTAATGAAAGAATAATGAAGTTGTTCAATACAGTTTCTTTTTTATAAAATACCAATGTCGTGGTCAGAAAATATTGCCTACATGTATTCCCCCAACAATCCGCTATATGATTTCTGATTATGCAACCATTAAAGACTCGGTTCATCTTGGTAATTCGGTGATACTTGTGCAGTAATAGTATTACGTAATGTTACTTATTTCTCACGTGCATATCAGCAAAAGATCTTCATGTATCTGATAATTGCTCCACACTAGTTCGTTTGTTTCCCATTTTCATTTAGTTTATGTACTATGAAAATGGGAAATAAAAGAACTCGAGTGAAGCAATTATTAAAATTTGAATTCGTGTCAGTATTCCTACATGGTAAACTTGATCCATGTTCGAAGCTCAGACTATGTTCTCGTATTATCGACAGAAGGAAAATGGAGGTTACTTTTTTCATATGGAATATTGATCATCATATATGACCAAATAATTTGAGAGTTCTCTTAGTGAACATGAATACAGCACGAGTTTATAGTATATCCGTCCTATTTTACGCTCTCGCTCTTTCCCCTCTCTTGGCAATTTAATTATCACGTAACACATTCATGAATAATAACGTGAGCGAGCTAACGAAGGCGATTTACGATCAATGCCAATACCACGATTATTGGCTATTCGTTATATTGCGTTGTCATCATCGTCCAATTTATTACAAGGATTTGCGGTAATTACCACGATGCATGTATTCAAACGTTTGGCCCCTTTATATCGGTGAACGGAATCGATTCACAAGCGGGTAGTGAGTCTATACTGTCGTAACACCGAATAATATTTCACTATTTTTTTTTAACCTCACCAGCGTGTCCTCTATCAGCGAGATTTATCCGTTTTTCGGCCTCGAGGCATCTGGGCCCTTTCGAGCCAAATAACGCTTTTATGCTCTTTTCAGGCAAGGTTAAGTTACAATTTTACAACTAAGTATTTTTTTTCTCGCAGACTTAGAAAAATTGGCGTTTCAGTAAATTGTACAAGGAATGCAATCAGTGAACGGTGAATTATATAGTGGTCTTTTTGGAACTAGAAATCGACAATAAATATGATATGGAAAGAAGACGAACAGAATGGAATCGTTGGAGGCTTAAAATATATTGGGATTTGTAAAATATCGATATAAAATCTAGTTATGAGGATTCAAAGTATACTCAAAGCGTTTCATTTTAATCAGAAACTCGAAAATCGGGAAATTCGAATTCGCGAAGTTTCCTCCTCGCGAAAACAATCGAAAGAGCATTGAACGCGCTCTGATAGATAACGAAAACACTTCGAGTAAGGGAGTGAAAGTCCGTTTCCACAACTATTCTATTTCCTAAATAAAGCGATTTCGAAAACGTGAAAAAAAAACTGAGCGATTTGAAGCTTGGATGAAATCCGTGAAGATTTGGAAAGTGAATTGAGCCGTCAACTTATTTTTGCTGGTAAATAACGAAAGGTTACCGGGAATAACAGGTCAGACTTACTGATAGGTATACAGTAACCTTGTAGTACGTGCTTGTATTTATTCCAATCCAGCTTTGCAAGTACAAATCACTTTTGTAAATATAGCCTGACTTTGACGCTGCACCATCAATCTCATGGGGATTATTTCGTAACAGTCACGTTTGCAAACAATACGTTTCGAAACTGACAGCTGATCGTAATCGCAAACGCTACTGATTTTCATATATTTCTAAATGTAGCCTAGCCCTCAAAATTGGCCCTCCTTTGGTAAAATTAAGATTTGTAACAGCTTAATCACAAATTACACTGATTCAGATTCCAAATTCAACGAAAATTCAACGTGAATTAACAAAAATATGGCTGACTAGTGTATTTCAACATAGACGCCGGTATTGTAATATTTCCCAATTTTTGCGTGCTGAAATTCAATCTCAAGTTCTCTTCCAACTGTACGATAACAATCGGAGTAACATGATAATCAGACTATCGTATCGACATCATATTCATCGAATTCACAACGCTCTCGGTTGCTTATGAAACTCTACAGAAATAATAGCGCTCCATCGACGAGAATCTCTTCAATGTTTCATATGAACGAGCAAGGCGGGTAACGTACGGCAGTGTGTGTTTTCGCGTGTAATAAATACTGCAACGAAAGGCATCGAAGAGTCTCGTCAGTTTACTATATACGCCTCGATTGTCCCGTTTCATTAGGGAGCGATTCTTACAGCGATAAGATCCTCTTAGCGTCAATCCTATCTTGAAAAATTTAAGACCCTTTTCATACAGACAGGGGATAAAAAAAAAGGCCTTCGACAATCCCCATTGACATATTTCACTTCCGTTAATACTTACGCATAATTTTTGTGTTTGGGATAACCTAAGTGAACAATAATATTCAAAAATATTATTTAGCCTGAAATTTAAAAAGCGATCTTTGTTTAATTTTTGTAATGCAGGAAGCTTATATATTTTTTAAATAAAATTTCGTACGAATATTATTATTAAACCATTTCGAACATTAGCTCTCCCCGCCGTCATTTTGTACAAAAATAATAATACAAATTTTTATATTTCAATATGTCCTAAAATCATTTCTAAGAAGAATTTCCATTTTTTTTTCTCGTACACGATCGATATATTCTCCCAAAAACAGTTGATTTATTTAGAAATTTATCATTTTATTTCACGTTGAAAACGATTAATCTTTGAGAAATCTCGGTCAAAAAATTGAATCTCTTAGCATTCCTACGTCACGTGGTTGTGTAAAGTTCGATTACTGCTGGACGTGTTCGCAATATCGTACGAGAAAGACAGCATCTTTTAGCATCGAGCAGTGAAATGGCAAATTCTTTTGGCTGGTACTTGGCGGGAAGAAAAAGATGGGAGCGAACGAGCTTTCGATCACGTGTTGAAATCCGAGCACCACGTGAGCGACGTCTGTACGGCAGTATCATCGAATGGTGTATACCCTAAGATTATGTAAGCTTTCGACCTACTCGGGTACATTGGAAATCCACGGGTATTATTTATTGCACGCAAACAGGTAATTTTAGAAATCAACACGTGTGAATGTTGCACGTGTCTTGAGTCAAGGTGGCAAAGCGTGTTGCAAAAAATGTTAACTCCTTTGGTGCATACTTTAAAATACTTGAACTTGCCATAAATTTTACCACATTAATACTATTGTATTAAAAACACGCGACACGTGTCGGCACGTTTGGATACCAATTGTGTTTTTAACCATTAATTTATAGAATAGTATATAAATAATTTTATATAAATAATATAAATAATAATGAATACACTTTTGTGTATAATGTGAAACGCAAGAAGAGTATCCTAAAAATGTACATGAAAAAATATTTCAAAATTCGTGGCAACATTGGCACACGGAAATTGTTTGAAAACAGTATACTTTGATTGGCATCGTAGCGCGAAATATAATTATTCGACGGACAAAGTAAATTTTCTCCTAAAATGCTATTTAATTGGATTTGCCCCAGGATTTGCAATATTTCTTGGCTAACAGTTGAAAATTGCGTAAGTACGACTTCGCAATATCGTCCATGTCTCCCTGCAACGTTCAAGTGCCACTTCTCCAGGGTACTACAGAGGAGAACCCACTGGAAGAAACGTAAATCGTCGCAGAGTATCTGTTTCGGATTTATCCCAATTATCCGTGTGACTGCGGCTATAGCAAATTCTGCTCCTTGTTTCAAGAAACGTTGCGTAAAACAAACGGTGAGTACGATTCATCAAGCCAGCTGGAGATGCCATAACAAGATTACGAAATACTCCCTAATGTTATAATGGATGTCATCTACATCCGTTAGAAGCTGCGAAACTCAAATAGAACGGGAATTCATTATTACGTGTATTTTGCGTATATATAAAACACACATTTGCAACACGCGGTGATCGTCGTTGGATCAGAACGAAGAGGGTAACGACATTTCAACGATGGCTCTCGATATACTCGAATTCATAAACCAGCAAGAATATTAGTACAGAACCGAGCTACTGTATCTGTGATTAACAAACGACAATCTTTTATTTTTAACTTTTTTTTTTACTTGCTGACATTTTTAACAAACTTTATAGTCCGGAAAGAGCGAATTTTTTATCGGAAACTTAAATAGCTGTTTACGATTAAAATATATTAAAAATGTATTTAAAGTTAGAAGGCGAAAAATCTATATTTTTGTATGTCAAATTTTCGACAACTTTCGTATCGCTATAAAATCCTGTTTTCCCTTATTTCTATCCCCATTGTTATTATTTAATAATAAGAATGGTTATTGTACCGTTTAATGATTATTAAACAGTAAGAATTGCTCGAAATATGACGATAACAATGGCCATTATTTATACTCATTATAATATTATCATCATTATTTAATAATAATGGCAAGTACGAACCATAGAATACAGCGCTGTAGGAAAACACGAAGAGTATGAATGAAAGAATCAAGTTGCCTGGTACGTTGCAAACACCAGCCTGGATAACTCTTGTCCCCAGTCTCTGTTCCATAGTCATTGTGTATCAACAACTACACCGCTACGGATTATAGAGTGAAAATGTTGCAGCAGCATAGAAACAGCCATGAAATTAAAAATCCGGATACCCCATCGTAACCAACGAGTGACCTGAGTAAATGTCAGCTATACGTAAACTATATCAATAGAACGTTGTACTGGAGCAAGCAATGGTCCTAGCAATGAACGTCGACAACTTGCTAAGTAGGATCGAAGTGATTCTATATGATTTGAGCAGAGAAAGAACGCTGCATTTTTGTAAATGTACGCAGCTGGATTCTCTCCTACAATTTGGATCAATCGTAGTCCTAAAACTACAGAATTCGATTTACCAAAACATGGAAACTCCAGTCAATTGTAAATAGATCCGAATGTCCAGCAAGTGGAGTGACTCATTTATTCATTCAAATGACAGAGCCGAGTAGTTTCATATCGGTGCTTCACTTCGAAAAGAGGTCGGGACGAATCGCAGCAAGATGATAACTGGAATTCTCTGAAGTATCGCAAAAACACGTGCTGATTACGATACACGTAATTTCGTTTGACGGTTTAATCGTCGTAAGTAGGGAGGTAGCAGCTCGTGGTTGTATACCAGTTTAATCGGGAGAACGGAGATCGACGATACTCAAGATGGTGGCCTTCAAATTGAATGTCAAAGGCGTCTCGAGGACATCCCGGAATCGATAAGAAATGATATAGGTAGGAAGACGCAAATGCTGACACGGCAAAGACCCTCGAAGAGTCTTGAGAAACAACCACTGCTGGTATTCTACAAACTGGAAATCCACTCACGGCAAAAGAGGCAAAATAGCTGCTTGATGGAGTGCCTCGACACGTTGAAGCGGAAGTTCATCCGGAGGGACTGGATTGCGATGGAATCTACGTTACAAGAGGGAAGAGAGAATGAAGTGCCACGTTCGCAGGAAACGTCCAAGCTGACCTGATACAAGCTAAACGACAAAATCCGAATTGATTGAACAAACTGAACAAAGACATCGGTTCGATCGGCAACTGGTAGGCTTCCGATAGCATCGGTATAAAACCAGCCAGAGTCATCAGTAAACACAAGTTGAAAGCATCCGGTTTCAATTGCGTGCACAACTGCGTCAAGTGGTTAAACCTGCATCAGCGACTGAGAAAAGGATTCGCAGCGATTATTTAGGTAAATGAATATTCACGTGTCAACTCCAAGAAACGTTATCAAAGAGGAATATCCAACGGGCAATCTTGTACGTTCTCACCAAGATCTACGCCTACGTTAAAACTAAGATTATCCTCGCAGAATAGGGAGAATTATGTGAACTATGCATGGGAGTCAAAGATCTGTTCAACGTCGGTTCTATCCACCCAAGCAGGTGGATACACGTAGTCGGAACGTGCGCGCAGCGTACACGAATTATACAACAGCCTATGCCTGCGCGTTGCAATCTTCAATGGCTGAGGTACTACTCCACATGTATGAACTGCACTTAACCAGCGTCGAATTTCTCACGCGAATCATGGCGGAATGGAACGGCTAGAGGAGAACATCAAGCGGCGGTCCCGGAAGTTTGGATACTGCCTGGCATGTTCCAGAGATGTGTGAAACTGTTCGTAAAATTGTTATGACGTTGTTCAATAATCAGCTCTTTGTCATTTGAAAAACTGGTCCCAGGGAAAAAATGGAAGGACGTACCATTTTTTTATCAATCCATACTATTTTCTATAAATCAACGACTCAGAACACCGGACATCCAGAACTTGTCATATAAGTGTGTACCTAGCAACATGAATATGATCTTAGTATCAATTAGAGTACGAAAAAAATTCAAAGTGCGTCGAGCTGTCAAGCTTTCGATTTAAATGTCGGTTATTGAAAAAGCCACATAGAGATCTGCCGCGTCATGAGACGGTTCCACAGCAGTGTAGATAATCGATAGCGATAACGATAATAATAATAAATAAACTAATATATATAATAATAATAATAATGACGAACGTGATAATCCTGATAATGGAGAAATAATAACATAAATATGAATGCGAATGGACGTGGAGGTAGCACTCACTGAGGCATAATTATTCATAGTAAGAAGATATTCGCTGACATGAGTAAAATAAAGTTTAAAAATATATACTATATACAAGCACGTCGATCATGTGTCGATGTCACGTACATTTGGGAGTTTAAGAAATGTAAAGTTTTTTGATCAATCGATATTAAAAACAACTCATCGTTTTCCTTCAAGTAGACTCCATACAAGATCGAATTTGGTGGCGCTTCAAGTTTTGCAACATCGTTTGCAATAACAATAAATAATTGGATGTAGGCCCAAATTTTCAGGAGAAATCATCAGCCAAATGGCTTCCAACTAGTTTTTACTAAATTACATTAAACATTTTTTAACGAATGTTTGCTCTAGTTAATAATTGGTTTTCGTGGGGTTACCAGATATATATTTTCATTCTCTATGCGAAGGAGGCATTTTATTATTCAGTTATATTGTTTACGCGCTTGAAAAAAAAAAAATTACACTAGCACGTTGATTATGTCGAAACGCGTAATAGAATATTCAATTTTTTTTGGAAAGGACGAGCGTGCGAATTGAGAGAGTAAATTTTTTTATTCGGACGAAGCATTGCGAGCGGATTTTAAAAAACATCGCGTCACTTCATCAACCTGCAGTCGCTTATTGGAACATTCATTTTTTTCGCGCGTAGAGGACACATGCGGCATACGGGATGCCGGTACACAATGGCAAAAAACGGAAACGGAAAAAGTGTACACGGGATGACACGCTGGTACAAGTTGTAGGAAGTTCTCGGAGTATAAAAACTGCAACCAGACCCTCAAGCTGTACGAACTTTGTGTTTGGCAGGAAGGCATCTGATTTGCATTTGGCGTCTAGCTGTGGTACCTGTAACATCCAACGGTCTACATTCATCGTCCGGTAGGTTCGAAGCGTCCCCTTAAGTTTCCCGACTGACTCTTCGATGTGATATGTCACCAAGAAACTTTCGGGAAAGAATTCAATTCGCTCGTGCCAAAATGTCCGAACGGACACTTCGGTGAAATCCAGAATGGACGTTTGGTGTGGGATGTAGACCTTGTCAACAATTACTACTATTGAAAGATTTTATTCTTGCGGAATTTAAAAAAAAAACTGATTTTTATTTTCAAAGTTAAAAAGGAACGATAACGGATTTTTTACATCGTAAAAAAAGGTAGTTCGTAAAAATCAGCAAGGCACTATGTTGAACCTTAGGATAAATATGGTGAAGTAGTATGGCTATTGGAAAGTGGTAAATAATTATCGTGAACGTTCAAAAAAATAATTAAAAAATCATTGTCACAGAAAAGATGATGATGAATAATTGCAGATTGGTGATAAACTCGTAATCACAACGATAAAATTCCGAATCAAATTTTAAACGCGTTTCTCTCGAAACTACGTTTTTAAAAAGGATGCATATTATTTCTCGATAGCTAATCAACGGACTAACTTGAAATTCAGTATCCTGATTCGATATAATAGTAGTTGAGTCTTGTCGTTTTACGCAGCAACATTTTTTTAATGAATTAATTAATAATAATGATGTTACTTTTTCGGGAAATATCAAGTCTTCGCCAATATTGTTTATTTTAAGGAAAATAAGATTTTATAAAAATGAAACCTATGCATAAAACTTTAGTTTCCTTAAAATAAACAATATTAGCTCACTTATCTTGCGAAATTCCATTTTTACGACAGAACCCCCCAATTTTGTCGTCACAGTAGCCCGAGCCCTTAAATCGTATTTTAGAGCCATCAACGTTACCTCTGTAGTTAAATCGTTGAGAGAGTTGAGATCGTAAGTAGGAGGGGATGAAAAGAACGGCGCGCGGAAGATGCTGCGTCGGCGTCGAACTCACGTCGCAACTGCAGCGGCGCAACTGGAACCGCAAGGGAGTCACGTCTCGGGATTTATACGAAAGTAAAGATGCGACAGTAACCGCGTGTACGTTAACGCGTTCGCAACTTTCAAACCCCATGCTTCTTCGCTCTCGTTCGTATTCGACGAACAAATAAATAATAAGAACGATTAACAATTTTCATCCTTCATGCTGGAACGAACGAATCAGTTATGGACTGAAAAAGAATTATTTTTTAATTATCAATTTTTATTTACGGTTGTTGGAGCCCAAAAAGCACGCTCTTTTACTTATCCAATCGTCAATGAACTTCTTCAATGGTAAGCTCATTTTTATTCTTAATATTTTCTACAAATTATTATTATTAAGGATTTATACTGAAATTCACGGATTATTGCCTGCGTTTTTATAAAAATAAGCACGAAGATTTTTTAAATAAAATAACAATCTCTCGTCGAGTACATTGGATCGAGTCAACAATTTTTCTAACGCAACTCAATGTTTGAATGAAATTGCAATAAAAGTGTCTCACGAGTAAAATCGGTAATGTACTATTTCTCAAATTTTCAATCAAATTTCCAAGTTTCATTCAAAAAATCATCAAAGTTTCATTAGTCAACTAGAATTTTACAATTAAGATTTTTTGTTTATGAAAATGAAAAATTAAATTTTATGATGATAAAAGGAAAAGATTAGGTAGAAACAACGGTAATAAAAGTTTTGACCGTTGATAATCGAATCGGGAGATGCTTTCAAATACTTTCGAAAACTTTCATTCAATTCTTGGAAGGAAAAACGTTCCGATAATCTGTAGTCTGGTCCGGCGGGACCAGACTACAATCTTCGCTACTTCGAACATGTTCACTTGAGATCTTGGATCTTTGAGAATTGCTTGAGAAAGAATCTTGAAATCCTACAATTAATTTTAAAAATAGAAACAAGTAAATAATAAAAACGTCGAGATTTTCAACATATATGTATACAAGAAATCAAGTTCAAATCAAATCAATCAACATCGTGGACATTTCGAGACTTGTACATTTGGAACTACGACGAACAATATCATGACAGAAAAACACGTATGTCCGACTGGAATTACTGCGTAACTGTTTTCTTCGTCAAAAAAGTTTGAATAACATAAACTTGAAATTATGCAAATACAGCTTGTAAATCCTATATAGAAATATAAAATTCGGTAATTTTCAAAAATATCGTAACTTTGTCGTTAATAATTAATGAATAAAAATGTTAAAAAGAAAAACATCGGTCAAGATAAAATTATTTATTACACTGAATATTATTACAATGTTAATTTAAATTAATTAAAAACTTAATTTAATTCAATTAAGCTAATTTATATTTTTTTATTACACTGAATAATTGTACGTAATTTAAAGTCCATTCGTAAGTCAATAGTTTCGAGTAAATCGCGTTTAAATGTTGACTAACAGTTCTATCGTTGTAATTACAAGTTTACCTTCTATATGTTATTCCCTCGACGTATGTTGGAGCTCCCCCTTTCATTTAAGTTGGCTGGAGCTTCGAACGATTTTTTTTCACTTTCAAAGAGGATCAAACCCTTAATATTGGCACAGGAAAATAAAAAGCGACGGAGTTTACACGATCAATTTGACCGGTGACATACATGAATAAATCGGTTAATCCAATGATTTGGCCATTCGTGTAACAGCTAGAAAACGCTTTGAACTTGCTAATGACATGGAAATTATTCGAGTAATTAGTGGGTATATCCACACCAAAGACCCACCGCAGAATCCGTTCACGCGTTATCATCAATCCCGCAACCACAAATATCGCTTATACTTACTTCAGTTAAATGGTACATTAAGGCACGTATCGACGGTTCGAACACATATTTGCATTCCAATTTCTCGCTCATCTTCATATTAAACTGAACATTCACGAAATGTTCTTTCATGGATATATGTAAACGAAATGACATTTCCTGACAATCGCAATGAGATCGCAATGCAATGCAAATGGAATTTGCAACGTTTTCAAAATATATCATATTGCACGATGTCAAAGAATCTGTAAGGTTATTTATTTCTAAAGGGTTCGTTTTAATAGGTTAATTATATCTAAAAGTTTATCAGGTTATGTTACAATATACAATTCAATGATTTTTTACCATAATTATCAATATTTTTCAATGATCATATCGATAGTTAAATATTTATATTTTGCGACTTTGCTATTTTCAATCCATCGTCGAAAAACTCATACTTATAAAAAACGAGTGAAAATCTACTGTGATAAGTTTGCAGCAGCTCCAAAGCTTCCGAATTTTTCTTAAAGTACCTTAACTTGAAGATTTTACGATGTTTAAAAGGTTAAAAATGAAAATAATTACAAAATTTAGTAATTACTGGTAATAAATATAGAACTCGATTATTATCGACTAATTATCATTATAAATTGATTATTGTCAAATATCTTTATGGATAAATATAGCTAATATTTATATTTTTATTCCCAAATGGAATTGGACAATAATCAATTTATTATGATAATTATTCAGTAATAACTATATTTTACACTTAACATCAGTAATTATAAAAATTACCCTTTACTTATTTCATTATTTGAATTTTTATTACGTTTTTAATATGTTATTTTTTTAAAATATTGTATTTTATATTTTAATATTTATTATCGTTAATATTGAATATAGTTTGAAACAACATTCCGAGAGACAAAGTTAATCGAATTTTTATTGCTTAGAAAAACTATCACACGCAAATTCGTTGATATTGAAAAAATTAATTTTAATGATTTTTTTCCAACGCAAATTTTATGATGTTTATCGATATTTTGATTTTTTTTCGTAAATAACGGATGATCTTCGGTAACATATGTAGTTCAAGGTTACACCCCACGAATCCTTTTCGGGTTAATGACGTGACTATTTAGTCGCTAATTGGGCCTAGCGTGTGCTCCACCGTCGGATTCTTCGTCGCCTTCTTCCCCTCGAGATCTTTCTGTCGCATCCTTCCGGCCTTCGAGAAACTTCTCTTTACAGGCGGGATCATGAAGTCAAAGAGTCAAAGGTGATTCGAGACGATGCCAGAAAAGTATCCGATGTCGATGAAACCACCAGAAGGAATTTGGTTTTTAATCCGTCTTGATGAAAACGTGGCCTTTTTCTCGTAATGCAAGGTCGCGACGTCTTTGCATCAATGATGAAATCGGGATAATTCTTAAATGCTTAATAAATATGACGAATGCAGTTTCATTAACCGTATTTAATTTGGCAAAATAGTAACTAGACGAAATATTGCCACGCGTTTATACCCAACAGTTACGTAATTTTTATTTAAGAAATGTAAAATTGTTTTACAGTACAAAATTTTGAAATGTTCATCAAATAGATTGAATATTTCAAAATTTTGTAATTTTATAATGTAAGAATTATGACCTTATTAATGGTAAGGATTTGAAATTTCTTGCTACCCGAAAAATATGTTCGTTGATTTTTGTTATTTACATTTGAAACTAACATCAACTCGAAAACTGTTATTTGAATCTTAGGGCTTTTTGCGTTTGGTTAATGCAGTGTGTTTCTCGTGCCGGATAAGACAATAAATAATTCGGTTGTCTTACGTCCCATTGGAGCATTACACAGTATTGAAGAGTACTCCATTAACGAGTACTCCACGTACAAGACCGAGAGGCTCACAGCTTTTTTTTAATTCGTCAACTCCTGCACTTTCGTCGCGGATTTTCGTCGCCAGCAAGTGAAAACTTGTTACATATGTATGTACGCAAATAGAGGGTGGTCTTAATTCAAAGAGGAATATCGCGAGAGCGGAAAACCGCCGCCGGATTCGAAGCGTATACTTATTGGCGTTTCCAGAGACGTGCCACTCGTTCGGTACGTAAATACGAGCGTTATTTGCTTCGTTCTTGCGAGCTATGGAATCCCTTGGGACTTTTGTCTTTCCAACTTTACGGCGATGGGAAACACGCACTGCCCCTGGAAATTAAACTTTCTAATACTCCCCCCTAACAACTGATCGTGGTTTCGTCCGAGGTTTGACGAATTACGGAATAAATTGTTTTTCAATGGAGAACTTGTATTTTCTTTTACCGAAAATTCTATCTGCCGAAACTCGAAAGTAACTTTTTGGGTCGACTGTAAATCTTTAAGGGGTTAGGCTATTGTTGATGACCGGAAAATCACGGTTATCAAAGGAATGTTGATTTTGAAGAAATAAAATGAATAATTGAACGATAGTTTGTATATTTATTTATACGCACGGTAATACAATTATTCACTAAATTTCATTTTTTAATATGAAGAGTTAAAGTTACGAACAATCTCGTGAAAGATCTTTAAACATAAGGGGATCAACGGTATATTTTATTTTACCCGGACTGATCTTTTATACAAAGAAAAATGGCTAAAAGTTAATCAAGTTTTTTTTTTAATCGTTATTCAATCGTCGAAAAATAGAATTAATAAGTTTTCGATTCTTCGAGAGTTAGTGATATCGTCGTTGTTAATAACTAATAAAAAAATATGTTAAGAAGGAGAACATTGATTTTACATACTATTACTCGGAATGAATGTAAAATAAGTGTAGATTTCGAATAAGTGTAGATTTACTTAAAATTTGGTACACTTATTCCATGTTATAGTAGTTTTTCGAAATTTGTCATAACCAACGTTATTCTTCTCAACATATTTTTCATTAGTTATAAAAAATAATATCTTATTTAACCTTAAGAAATAAAAAAAATAATTCAACCATTTTTTCGCGTATTGAAAAACGATAAAAAAATCTTGGTCCACTTTGTACACTTTTAAAAAATCATGTTTTCGAGTTCCGAGTTTGGCTAATCTTTTTATAATTGTAACTACGAGTTTTACTTGAATCTGTAATTCCAGCACTGACTTCCGACAGCAATTCCATTCGACTGTCTTTTCCAATTTCAATTTTTTCATGCGGAAAAAAATATTTTTTTTTATTTTCCCTGTAGCCTGACTCAACGGAAAGAATAATTTTCGAAAATTCTTAGCTGTGCTGGATGCACATGAAAATATGTGGAGGAAGGTGCATCTCCGCAGGGAATATCCGTTTTCCAAATAACTTGATTAAGATTGTCGTTGTTTTAATTCGATTAAGCAAGTGACATTCCTCGTCTGTGACAAGATCATCATGGAGGGACCACGTGCAGAGAAAAACACGAGTAGCATTCACAGAAAACGAAGAAGTCGTAGTTATATTCTCAATCGGTAAATCTGACAAGGTCGTATGAAGGTCACCTAAAATTTTTTTAATTCTTCCCATACTTTATGAACAAAGTGAAAATATGCATATGACCTTCAGGAAACTTTTCTTCCTATCTTGTCACGAATGACCTTCAAGAAACTTTTCTTCCTGTCTTGTCACGAATGACCTTCAAGAAACTTTTCTTCCTATCTTGTCACGAATGACTTTCAAGAAACTTTTTTTTATTAAAGGTCATTCGAGTCACGAAAGTGCAAAGGTTAAAATAGATTCAGTATTAGTTTTCAATGCGTTTGTTTGGGTTCGTCTATTGATGAGGTACGTCGTGTTTACGCGTTGTTCCTTGCATATGGTTGAGGGCATAGTCCACACCAATCATCACTCGACTGTGATGTTTTTTTGAAACCCAAACATCACTCGAACCGTCTCAACATCAACCTATCGATAAGATCGAGTGGGAACTCGATATCGATAAGAACGAGTGGATTTTGTATTCTCCGTAAACAAACGGAGGAGGTTGTTTGCGTAGGAAGCTCGAAATTGCGGGTGGTGCACTCCAGGCGCCAGTGGTTTCGCAAAATTGTCCAGTGTGTCAATAAAGAAGCCATGAAAATTAGGTCAGCATATATCGATGATGCAACCTGTGTACAGTCATGCTGTTGGCTATTTGCTGAAGAAACAATCTTGAAGTGATGCTTCAGGAGAATGTGAGAGAATCAATCACAGGATCATAGAAAAACCTAGAAAAGTTCCGAACACTCAGGTGTCGAACGATCTACCAATTTGGAAACGCGGATTAATCCATTGATCGTTAAGCAACGGTGTTTAAAAAAAGAACTATAATATTTCTCAAAATGTACAAATGCTCACAACAAACAATTTTGAGGAACGACGATTGGATTTCCAATTAACTGTATCGCGAGAAATGATGGCTATGTTTTCCATTTGCCAAGTGGTCACAAATTTCGAAACATCGAAATGTAAGCTTCGTGAATAGACATCAGGTAAACCACCGATTTTCGTTAAAATATTGCAAGCCCTAGATGGCAATCTCTGCGTGTTTATGATTGCCAAGTATTTTTTGGCAATGGCTCCAAAGTAGTCTAGACTCGTGTTTGGCTCGACAAATAATCCATTGGATCGTCCCTGCCTCGTACCACCGGTTGATCGTCCTTGTGTTCCAACTTGAAAACATTTACAATCTCGCAACGATCGATCTTCAACAAGTCGGCAAACATCGAATACAAAATTGGATGTGTCTGCTGTTGGATCACGATGGTCATACACGTGACCCTCGCAGTAGTCGACTCGTTGGAGAAGCTTCAATCTTTTATAAGTCATTATCCACAACTGTCTGAAGTTAGCACGATCAAGCTGCTTCGTGTTCATGACAATTGAATCATATAGGAGAAAGACTAATTATAGCACAGAGATGCAAATAGACATTCGAGAATTTGTGTTTAACTTTGGCTAGTCTTTCCAGGTTTATTCAAGAAAGCCTTCTGATGAAACAGACCTTCCTAATTTCCCTTTACAATAAAATCCATCCTACACAAATCTCAAACATTTTTTTACACTTCAAGAATTTTTCGAGGAGCAATAACATTTACGAAAAATGTAAAACTCAAATTTGGAAACGATGAATTTAGCTAGACGTGAATTTTACTTTTCTCCTGTACTTTTTGCTTGGCCGAAGGCATCTATCTTTTATCAGGTAAAAACGAGTGTATTCGAGAATTACGTTCGTTGTAACTACTTTCGAAGGATCTATAAACCGAGTGGAAGTTAAATCGGAGTATTATTCCAGGAACAATAACTTCATATTTATAATTTCTACGTTTATATTGGGAACTTGAATAAGTTCTCGCTGTTTTATAGGAGATTACATTACTACCGCTACGAGTGTGTAGTTGAAGATGATTTATGAAGAAGTACTACAAGATATTTTGAAATTCAATCAGCATCATTCCACCGAAGTATAATAAATTTGTTTTCAGTCTTAAACGTTTCGAATTTCATTTTAAAAAATGAGTATTCGCGGAGCATTTCGTTGCGCTATTTTATAAAAAATAAATCTCAGCTGGAACAAACAGAATTATTTTTCATTTTAACACAGAATTCTTGTTAAAACTAAAACTATTTAAAAATTAAAATAATGATTAATAATCGTTACTTCAAAACACCGAAAAATAATTATTTTGATTGTGAAGACACAGGATGCTCTGGCGCACCAAAAAAGTTCAAAGACGAAAAATAGGAGGTGTTACTCCGCGAAAACTCGTGACAGACACTCTTAAAATAATCAGGAGTCGGTCACGCAACCATTGCGAAATATTTAACGATTTTTTTCATGAAAAAACAGCGAGAACTTATTCAACACCCCAATGTATCTTTCCATTTGTTTATGCATCATTGAATCCACAGTGTAGGGTTTTCGATGATTCTTTAGGCACAAGTAAATGCGGTAAGCGTTTAAGCGATTCATTTCGATCCGATGTATGACCATAATCCCGGAAGTGCACACACAATGCATCGGATACTACTTGGGAGCTTGAACCATCGTTACCTAGGGTTACATATACCCTGGAGAGCACTGATCCATGAGGTTGAGCATAAATCAGAACGTGACGGATACCATGATGTATCGGTAAATTTGGTTGATACCCCGAGCAATCTGGTTGTCAATCAGGAATCCTGATCGATATGGCTGAGCTTGCGATACTGGCAATGATTGAAGCTCAACTGAGCTCCCCTTGTTCTCCGATTGAGATTATAACGATAAGTGAATTAGGAAGATTGGATACTGGGACAAATATTGATAGCTGAAGCGCGTTTTGTCATGATATTAATCGATGGACGTTTAAAAAACGACAAAAATCTTGACTATTTGAGGAATTATATTTTTTCATAGGATAATACACGAATTATTAACAATTTTTCACCAAATAAGTAATCAGTTATAAACCTGTGGATAGAACACAGTCATTAAGGGGGAAAAAGTTTTTATCAACGTTAATGGGAGCGAAACGAATGAAACTAAATATAACCGCGAATTTTGAAAATATTTTATTATCAAGAATTAGGATCAATCGATTAATTAACCTAAGTTTCAAGTAGGTAGACTGCGATGTCACGTTTGGCAGTTAATTTATGAAATAGTGAAAGATTTATACCAACGATGAATTAATCAACGATTATTGGAAATACACAAAATATATTTAGTTCTTGATAATCATTGATAATAGTAAGATGATCGAAACGTATTATTTAAATTCAAATATTGAGACATTCTTTGGTATAAGTTTTCAAAACATTTTTTTATAAAATTTCAAACTTCAAAATTTTGAAACTTCAGTCAATCACAAGCCAATATCATCGAATTTGACTTCAATCATTATTGGAAGTTGAAAATAAACATTTTTAAGTATTAATGTATTATTAAATTAGCTATTTGTTATGCTAAATATGTACGACTTAATTTAAACGTGTAGAACTATAATTCGTCCGTTTTGGACTAACTTTTAGCCCAACGATCCATCCAGTAATACTTAAATCCTCGTTCAATTTTATCACGATTATCGCTTGGACCTGTAATTGATAGTTGGGTTGGACCGGTTCATTCTTTCCTTGTTTATCTTCTTTCCGGTTTCTCCATCCCTTACAAACGACACGAAAAACAAAGTGACAAGTAGGAAAAATCTGGCTATTCTTTCTGCTCTCTTTCTTCATGGCTAATAACTCTCTGAAGAACCGAGAGAGGATTGTTCTCGGCCATATTTCGCCGCGGGCATTCCTCGCGCCACATTCCACCGGCGTCCGCCTGCCTCGTTTTATTTTGGCCTAATCCAAATGTACCACGCTCCCTTTCGGGTTTTCTCATGCCCTGCTGCCTCCTCTGCAACCCTGCTGCATAACCAGCCATCGTCTCGTAAAAAATGGATACGTAAATATGGATTTGTATTGTTCGGTCTTCCATGCTGAAACCTCTAGAAGTCTTCCAATAGCTTTTCATTCCGGAGCAATGCTAAATATGTTCGACTGGTTTGTCTGATCAGCAATAAAAAAATTGCTGATCAGACAAACCATTGCCCAGCTGTACTGCACCTTACTTCAAAAACTTACCGATTCTTGTGATCTTCTAATATATGAGTACTGAAGAAACTTCAGATCTACAAAAGAGCAAAAACATGAGAATTTTTTTGGACCCGAGATTTATCGTAAATAGCAATTTGAAAAATGCAAAATCATATGTATTTTTTTCGCACTCTGTTAACTTTTTTACACTAAGAGCAAGTGCTGTATTTTTGAAAGGGCTCGCTAAGTTTTCCACGATCTTTACGAGATTTTTAAATCGATGGGGCATCAAAAAATACAAGCGAGAATTTTTCCACATATTTCTGTCAGCACGTTTCCACCGACGTATTTTTATCAACGGTAAACACAAAAAAAAGTAACTTATCATACGAAGGGTGTTGCATTGAAAAAAAAAATGTTTTAGCGCGAAACGACAAGCTACAAAAAAAAAGTTGTCCTTGCACTTTTGATCCCATGCATTGCTAAGCGGCAACCGCCTCGTGCTATCGATTGTCCCATTTCACCGATGTCGCCACCGTCGTGAAAACCTCTGTTCACTCCGCCCTTCCGAGGGCTTCGAATAAAACTGTCCTACGATTGTCAGCAACGCCACCGCATATCATTCGTCAGGATTTCTTTATAATAAATTGAATTCCCCGGCGAACTTAGCGTTTCTTGAACGACAGCAGACCTGAAGGACGTTTGCCAGCGCAACTTCCGCTCGGGTTCAGAAATATTCTTCGATTATTTTTTCGTCCCCGCATCCGCCGCTATTTCTCAACGGAAATGGTTGCATATTTATTGATTTTATTCGTATGCACATAAACAAAGTTGTAAATTGTAAATTTCATTCAAAATGTTTGAAATTCAAGCGATTACAATCAACTTGTTACAACGGATCTTTCAACGTAAGAGGCTCAAGTATGTATTTATTTTTATTCTTCCGCGTGATTTTAAACGAAAACAAAAAGTTTTTTTATATAAATAATATTAACTCAAAGTTGACCGAATTTTTTTTCGTTATTGTGTTTCAATTAACAACAGAAAGTGTCAGATTTTTATTTCGTTTTTTTTTTCCGGAAATTCGACATCACTATTGTTAAATTGACTTGCGCTACTGAGCGAGATAACAATTTTACCGAGTTTCCGGCGGCAGTTAAAACTCGGGAAAATATAGTCGATGCCAATGTCAGGATTTTTCCATAGTTTCCTTATGCCCCAGTGCGAATGCAATACCGTAGTGTGGGTGAAAAGGGCTGGCCGTGAGCGACAATATACAAGAGACCTTTTATGCAACAGCATCGTAAATTGGTAAATGAATCGCAAATTATTAAAAAAAAAAACACAGGAAATTAAATTATTGAAAAAATGAATAATAAATATAAAATATATTATAAAAATACATATAAAATATAACAATAATTAATGATAATAAATATATACAATACAAAAGTATTTATTTTTGCATTACTTATATAAATATATTATTTAAATAAATGAGATAAAATTATCTTATGATATGAGATACGATATATTAAGAATTTTAAGTATGTGGTAATTAACACATGATAAATACACCACCCCAATTTAGACATAACAAAATTATTTTTCAAACTAAAATTGTTGATTCCAATATGATAAGACATATTACGTTGGGAGAGGTTTCTTTTATTGACTCATTTTGTGTTTTTGCGTTTTCATGTCCAGGTATCTATCTATTAGGGAAGAACTCGTGAGAATATTATTATCTCATTATGACTTGTTTTCTTTACCCCTCATCATACGCGAGGACACCCACATACATACGAAATTACACATGCATACTTTTAGAAACGCCCCCATGTGCCATCTTCAATATAAACTTTGGGGTTTTGAAAATATTTGAAAAATTCTATAACTTACTTAAATAATAAAAAATATGAGTTTTCCCTGTTGAAATATGATTGATAATGAACAATTAGAACATTTTGTGGTAAAACAAAAAAGAATTACATGGAAATTGGGCTAGTGCATTATTATGTATTTTGCATAATTATCAAATATATTATTATAGCTATAAAATATATAAAGTTATTAAGTTATTGATATATCTATAAAATATAACTAATCTTATGAGATATCTAATTATTGTTTTATCTTATGAAACATTAGAGAAAAATTGATTTTCAAAATCAACCACAAGAGCACCATCGATCATAACATTCTTTCTAAAATGGGCTTAAAAATCAGTTGACCTAGTAACTCGAAAAATATAACACTCTGAGATCGGAATACCCAAAGTAGTTTTCCACTGAAGTGGAAGCAGGACCGCGAGGAACAAGAAACTAATCAATCTCGACACTTTGACACGCGTAGTGACGGGAGGCTTTCTCAAGGGTACGGGAATAGGAAGAGCGAGAGCTCCTGCAAATTAGGGCTAAATTATGGATTGCATTGGAGGACGATAATCATAGTACAGGCTGAGATTGGTATTCCAAGACAAACGAAGAAACGTCAGTGATTCTATGACTGATGATGACGAACGCAGATGGTAATAATTTATCCGTGCCCTTCTGCATTGCTTATTCCAAACCCCTTTATTGTTGCACCGTTCCCAAGTGTGCTCAAAAATCGTTCTTCAATTTATGGAATTAAAAACTGGTGAAATACGAAGATATTCGTGGCAGGAAGTTTCCGTTCGAAAAATACCGAAAAATAAAATGAATTTCTTAGTAAAGGGTCATGGAGCGTTTCTTATGACACTTCTGGAAAATTCGTGTTAGAATAGTCGCGGAAATTGATTCGACTTATGATTTTAACCGGACGAAATTTTGCTTTTTTATTGTTGGGGAATCGAAAAAGGGCTGGATGAGAAATTCTTCCTTAAAAAAGTGAGGGCAGATCCCAAAGAATACCAAATTTTTTTAAGCAAATATTCCCCTTCCAGTTCTCTTTTCCATTCCCCAACAAAACTTCGTCCAGTTAAAATGGTAGGTGGCAAGTAAAAATTGTTGTTCAAAAGTTTTCGATTTATAAAACTTCTAATAGATGTTTTTGCGAGAACCTGAAGTATAAAAAAGCCATTTTGTACAAAAATATATTATACATTACATTTTGTACATAAATATATAAAATATAAGTCGCGATAAATCAGAAATCTACAAAGTTCCAACAGAGGACACTAGAATTGCCGTTTCGCAAGTGAGTCTTATCAGGCACGTACATATTTGGAAATCGATCTTTGCGAGCTAATAATTGTCTCCTAACGATTTTCACTCGGTGCAAGAAACTCGTGAGTCGTGAAAAAAAAAGTACGATGCAGAAAAAGTGGGTGAGGTAAGTCGATGGGAATGAATATATAAAGCTAGGTCCACAGCCAGTAATCGACGATGCCTCACAAATTTGCAATGCACCATTGAATCTCGAGTGTGCGAATGGCCCTTTGAAACATTTCTCGTCCTCCTTACATTCCTTTTTTCGCTTCACAAAGTCTTGATACATGATACATGTATACATCTACATATATGTCTTTGAAAATTTATTACCATGGACGTAAGAATGAAAAATACCTGAAAAGTTGCTCAATCTCGAACCAGATGGTTCCACTTTCGCGTACACATTTAGAATGCACGCTTATGATTTTTTACAACAGGTTCTCGCGACCATTATTCGCGGTAGCTCCCTTTCAAAAAAAATAATCGCGAATTCTTTATTTAGTTTGCAATGGAATTCTTCTTGTATTGCAAAATCATTTACCTCAGCGTTATTTTTCTCTCTCAGCGTCAGTCACTCCTTCTACCAGTTTTCTCGCCCTTTGTCCATTTTCCTTCAGGCTGCAGGTTCCCTTCCTTGCGCGGAAATATTTTCATTGTTCGAGGACTAGAGATCGCTCCGAATAAAAAGTTTTACATTGACATAAAAAAATTGCCAACTACCAAAGTTTTACATTATTTCATTTTCTTTTTCAAAGCTGTCGCTCTCTCTCTCTCTCTCTCTCTGGTTCTTTTATTATGAAAGCAGCTTCATGAGAAAAACTATATAATGATGACGCAATGTACGAGTTTCCAATTTACTGGATTCTTTTTTTCTTGAAAATTTGATACCAATAGAACAGCCGAGCTGGAATGACGACTGGTGTCACATTCGTTGTCTTCTTTGGAGATGCGGAACCTTTGAGGAGTAATTGGATTCTGGTTGTTTCTATAGCCAGCTAATGGGACATAATTCTACTAACGACGCTTTGCCTAGCCAAATTGCCCTGAAAATTCATTTTTTTTAATAAGTAGCCTTTAAGTTTCTATAGGGGCGAAAAATTTCCAAAATTTTAATTGAAGGTTTGCTATTCTAGGATCAGTTTTTATTCACTAAAATTATTTGAAAGGGAGCCAATTATCGAATTCAATATTGAGACACATTCTATGATTGAATGTATGATCGGAACTTTGAAACGGTAGATGGTACCAATTATGACGCTTTTCCCAGAACCACTATGGAAACCATTGACGACTGCGATTATGGCGATTTGTCGATTAAATTTCAATCATTAAACAATTTTTATTATATTTTCTTTATTATTCAAGAAAAATCAACATTTTTCATTTAATTAGCAGTTTAATCGTTCAGATAATAAAAGCACATTCAATCTGTGATTATCACACCACAAGATGAACTTTTCACTTCAATCTAAACAGTTCGAAAAGATGAACAAATTTTGCCAACTCGTCACAGCAGCTTCAGGTGCATCGAAAATATCTTTTTCCCGTTCTGCATATTTATTTTCCGAATTGATTCTCTGAAAACGGAAGCGAGTTTTCGATTGAAAAATCTTCAAATTGAAGGGATAAAAGACCCTTCGAATATTACCAAAAATCAGGAAACGAAAGAAACATGAATGCTCGTTCATTTCGACCAATGCAAATATCAGTTTTCTGTTTTTGTCAAATCTAAATATCTTCACATTAATTCTCATTAGCTTCCATTCAAAGTGGCCGATCCAAAGACGATTGATGTATTATGGACGCGCGCAAAAAAAATGTGAAATTTTCGAAGAAGAAACAAATACGAGACGAAATTAGGGTTTCGAGAAAATGTAATTTTCCAAGCCAGGAGACGAACCTTTCGTAGAAACTATTTTACGTAAAAAAACCGTTATATATATATATATATATATATATATATATATATATACTAGAAATGGAACCGTTATATACGAAATGGAATT
>JAPYZI010002233.1:0-24995 GCA_030523105.1 Ophioninae sp. A BG-2022a | reverse complement strand
ATACTAGTAATAATCGCTTTTACTGTTGGTTTAACTTGAAAAGTATGTATTTCACAGCGATTCCCGCTTAGGGGGATCAACTCGTACTACTTTCCCCTATCTCTTCTATTTTTAGCTAAAATTTGACAAAACTTGATTTCTGAAATCGAAACAACGAAAATTGTAGCCTGTCACTTATAGCTTATAAAAAAGTGTCTTCTTAAGGTATTACTAAAATAAATATCGTCGATGGTAGACATTTCCAAAATTCTTGAAAATTTGACAAATCATAGTTCTCGATGGAATAATAATACATGAATTATTTCAGAATTGTTCACTAAAAAAATAACTCAAAAATAAATGATAAAGAGAAATTGTAAGAGGGGAAAAAGGAAGGAGAGTAACTAATGTAGTGACTGTTATATACGTCTCAATAAATATTACAACTACTCTCAACTTAGTATTTTATAAACATATGAATTTAACACGGTCACTTTTCATTATCCAAAGCAATTTTCCACTCAAGCACGTAATTTGCTGCAATAAGCCCACGTTCGGAGATAAAGAGGGTGCGCACACTTGCCCACTGCGCAAGGTTACCCCGAATGGTTCCAGGCCGTATAAAATGATACCGAAAATGAGTTAAGGGGTTTTATAACATTTTGCATGTGGGCATAGTGTACTACAGTGATAAATGTCTAAAAATAAACATTTATCTTCCACAATTCTTGAATAATGTAACGTATCATCGTTCACTAAAAACTGCGAACACATTTTGTAAATTCAAACGAAAGTGGCAGATTTGCTCTTACTTTAAAATTTCGTACGTGGATTGGCATATAAAAGAGGAGATTTAAGGGGAAAAATCCGAAAAAGGAAAAAAATTGTTCGTGAAAACGTGAAAGAATTCCAACAATACGTTCACGGAGTTTTGGGGTGAGGATCCGGATCTGGATCCGGAAATATTAAGGACACTCGAGTAGACTACCTAGCCAAATTTTTCTCTACGATCGCGAAGAAAATGCTCCGAGGAATTTCTCATGCGCATAGTTTACTAATATTTGAAACACGCAAGGAACGTATAACGCTGAGAATCACACGACACTTACGGATAAGGACATTTATCGGAATTGCTGATATTAGGAGCGTCGTATTAAAAAAACAGAACAGTGATAAATCGGGTTTCCTTACTATTGAATTATGCGAATCGAATGAAAAGTATATTCAAGTATTTGATTTAATTGAGAAAATTAAGTGTTATTGAAAAAATCGAATTTAATTGAAAAATTGAATTTCATTGAAAAAATAGGAATTAATCGAAAATTATATATTTGAAAAACATTGTGAAGCAGAGCTACAATTTTTCTTTGTTAACAGCGATTAAACTGAAAATGAATTTTCATGTATTACTGGATGAATCATTGTGCAAACAATTTTTCAAGGAAAACGTCTTTCCTTGTGCAATAAAAAGGATTTACTAGTTTACATCATGTCGTAAATGTTCGGTCTTACAATTACGTCATTTAATAATTCTTCGACTCATAGTAATGTCAATTTTCGATTTTCATTAATAATTTCATTCAAACTCGACGATATTGGCAATGTGCTTGACTTAGGTTTTACCAATTATTGTACATCTGTTCCAAGTTATCAACAAAAAAAAACGTGTTCAGATCGTTGTTTTGTTATTAAAATTATCCAAAAACTTTTCGTTTAATAAAAGAGTTCTTGGATAATATCAGTAACGATAAGTCGATCTTAACGTATTAGTTGAATTTATAAATTAGGACATTTTTTGAAAACTCAATAGATGTATACCGAAATGTTTGAGTACATGCGAGATATACGAAAATTGAGACATTTTTCAGAAAATTCACGCCCCATTTTACCACATATTTCCGCAAATTTCAAAACCCCATAACTTTTTATGGGTTTCTTCGGGTCTGTTTGGACTGGTTTTTAATTCGCGTTTGGGTTTGTTTGTTTGGTCAAAATTGAGTCATTTATCAGAAAATTCACGCCCCATTTTATTACATGTTTCTGCGAACTTCAAAACCCCATAACTTTTTATGGGAAGGTAGAATTCAGCTTCCCTGAACGTAATATCATCATTTATAACCCAATAAATGAGTCAATGAAAAAAAAAAAATTATTTTGCACGCATTTTTCGGAAAAGTCATAAAACTGTATAATTACCAAAATTATAGCTAATTATGGTATACTTAAATTCTTATTATCAATACTATTAATTCTGCCATTATTCCAAATAATATGAAATAATAGATGTCAAAAAAAAAAAAAAATACCATGTCATGGTTTATTCAAACACCCTTGTCCGATCGTAAAATTGTTTGGAAACTCTCTCCAGAGGATCTTTCTACATTACGTAAAATGTCCTATACGATATGTGCATATATATGGGACGTACGTGTTTCCTACATTTTTTATTCATCACGGCTGATGGTGACGCACCCTCAGTACGATGCGTGCAAATATTGCATTATTATGCGTAACTGTCAGCTTGGTACCGCGAACAGCGGTGCGAAGAGGAAAAAAAAATGCTTGGTTAAAATCGCACGCGAGAATTTGGTCGAGTCGGTACCGGCAAAAGGAAAAACTTGAAAGACACTGACAAAGGCTGTCTTTAGCCTTGGCTCGAGTCTTCAGGCTTAGAATGCAATACGCGCGGAATGAAAATTGGTTTGAAGTTCCCAGCATGGGAATGGAATGAAAATAATTTTTTTTTTCTTTTAATTCTCGATCTTCTTTTGGTCAAATATGGTCAAAGTGAAAAAAACACTTTCTCGACTACACGGTCGCGAGGTTGCTTCTCGTTGTCCGATTTCAGCACCTTAGATTGGAAGCTCCAGAGGTAAAAGCTGTTATTGAAGGTCCCTTATCACTATTGTTTTAACTGCGTAAACAGTAGAACCTCGATTATCCAATGATGGTACACGTACATACATACACACGGAACAATCCGGAAATAAGCGCCTTTCCGGAATTTCCGGGAACTAAATTCCACAAATGTTGAATGATTGAGTTAGCAAAATATGTGTTTTGAATATGGCTACGTAGCTCTTCCCCCGTCTGAGTCGTGACATTAGCCAAACGTTTTCATTTGACATCATTTCCATCACGACTTCCGCATTTTCATACGATCTAGGTTTTTTTTCATTGATTCCAGAAGTTTTACGAGAAGACAGCTGGTCGTCTATCAATTGGTCATTGTCCAGTCAAATTTGGTAAAATTTTGAAGAACCGTTTAGGAAATACGTGGGTATCTGTTATCCCGATGGACTGTACCGACCAAGTCCGGGTGAGGCTGCCTCTTAAGCCCAACTTTCCTACATTTTACCATTTTTTTGGGTTAACTGTATTTTTTTGAAAATTGTTTTCATTCATATTGCAATTTTCAGCAATCTTGGTGCACTTAACAATTTAGTTTACTTTAAATCGTATTTATACACGTAGTGTGTCATCACGAGAAAAAAATTGATTTTGGCATTCCAAATAACGCCGCAATCATCTAGATATCAGGATTTACCGTTTCTGAAGAAACGCCTAAAGTGGCCCTACCAATTTTTCACTGCGCTTTCCATGCACGCGCCATGAGTTTACTTTTTCGATTCTCAGGTTGTGTTTCCCACATAGAAAAAGTAGCACACGTATGTATATAAATGATTCGGAATATTGACACGTTATGCGAAGCTAATAGATAATAAAGGAAAGAGGAGCCAATAGCCCGAGAGTGGTCTGAGGGCTGGTCCCGTATAATATCGTTTGTATATCACCGACTTATTAGCGGCTACCGGAGCGTTGGTCAAAAGTAGGTCAAACCGCGTGCACGACCCGCACTTCCTGTAAAAGTGCGCTACACCTCACCCACTAATCGTTTTTCTCTTTTCCTCTTCGCTTCTCTCTTTCCCTCCGGCTACCTCGGCACTCTGGTGCCTTACAGCATTATGTGAAAAAAAAGGAGAGTGATTATGGCACACGAAGATACGAAGCTCCGAGTGTTCCATCATTCGTCAGTTTGTTTCCATATATATATATATATACCAAGTCCGGGAGCGATGTCCCTGCTAACTTTGAGGACGTATCGTCGAAAAGCCATGATGAATAAAACAACCATTTTAACCCTCCGTGGTTAGACTATCAAAAAATAAGGCGTTGACCACACGGGTCGGGATGACCCCATCAATGTTTAAACATTTGCCACATTGCCAGTATCGTTCCGAACGACACACAAAAATTCAGGATATTAGTTTGAACCTTTCCGAATTAAAATATCGTGGGAAATATGACTTTGGACCCCAATGACCACAGAGGGTTAATAGCGAATGGAATTTTAATTATATTAGATGTAGTAAAAAGAAATCCATAGTTTTTCCAATAGGTGGCTTTAGTTATCTGTACCTTGCGTTGTATAAGTCCATTTTGGTTACACTAGATGGCGTTAGAAATATGAGATTTCGTACTCGACAAACTTTTACGACAGTTTTGAGATTGGTTGATTCTAGAAAATAATGGATTTCTTTTTACTACATCTAATATTGTACGTTATCGATCCTCAATTTAAAAAAACACTCTGGACGATCAAGGAGTAGTCACGTCAATAGTTAGGGCCCGCGGAAGAAAAAAGTTCTTTTTTTTCTTGGTTTTCTTTTTCGTTTCATCATTTTTGCTCTCTTATAGTTGTCTTTTTTATTCTGCCTTTCGTTTTTCTTTTATACTTAAGCTCGTTTTTTTTAGCTTTTCAATAGATCTTCAGGCGTCAAAACAATGTTTACCTGCTTGACGCGGACTTCGTTTTCTTTACTCTTACGTCAACAGACGTTCCATTTGCTTTTTACATTGTTTTCGCGGAAAGAACTCGCTAACACTTGTCGATCACGAAACGAAGTGGACTAGATCGTTACTAATTCTATCTGTCTACGATGAAACGATATTTTTCCACTAGCCATAACTCCCGTAATGTCATATCCCCCGGATTTATCTAATCGTTGAAATTCTGTCCTTCGTAAAAACAGAAGAGTAATTAATGATAATAGGTATGGGCGATACTAAAAATGGGCTTTCCTAATGTTCTAAACCGGTGGAACGTACGTTGTCAATCTGGAGAAAATGTTCGATATGCCGTGTAGACCGGCTGTGTCGACACCTGTTTTTCATAGCTTCTTCAAATACTCGTTTGCGCATCGCGTACGCAAAGCGCCCAAGTACAACATTTTTTTTTATCTCATTACCGTATATTTTTATGATATGTTTATCCATTTTTTACTAGGGAGTCATCGAAATGGATTTTCTTTAAATCCAAAGCTGAACTTCTTATCGGACAGCTGGATTTTTCACATTTTTTTCAGCCTCGACAGAAATAGTCGTCTGTAAAGTTTATTAACCTTAGAGTGCTCGCGCTATGAGCATTTTGCCGCCCGCGGCACATTTTTCGTTTTATTTTGCACGCTATGCATGTTCACTATTCTTATAGTTGGTGTTTTATTTTATCGTTAAAACATAATTACAAATGCATATGACTCGTATTAACAAAAAAATATCGTATTAAGTACGGGCGGCAAAATCCTCCCTGAGTGATTACTCGGGTTTCACGAGAAGGCGCGACTACTCTAGGGTTAATGTACGAAAAATACATATTTTGATTTGTAATTTTCGATCACCCTGGTCGCTCGATTTACCTACGCCGATTGACCATATGCGACACATTATTTTAGCCCTAACTAGCCTTTATCCTTTTTGTTTTTGTACCTTTTATTACAAATCTTTGAAATGCTCGGTTTTCCTCGACTATAGTATGCATATATTATACATATGAACCTTCCTCTAGAATCACTCTCTCTATTGATAAAAATCGTATTAAAATCCTTTGCGTAGTTTGAAAGATCTAAGCGTAGAGAGGACGAAAAACGACGTTGTTTTATACCATGTTTTATAGTATAATAAAATAATAAAGAAAAGATAAATACAACTTGGATGTTCATCGATAATACAGGACCACAAACCTCACCAACACTTTGCAGCAGACAACCTCGCGTCTCTTATATGCCTTTGAGACGCTAAATTCAAAGCCATTGAGCATTATGTTCCGTCACATCAGGATTCTTCCACATTTGCGAATAGTAGTCAAAAAAATTGACTTTTTGTAGTTTCTCATAGCTAAATATAACTAGCCACTTCAAAAAAACATTCCAAGAACCAAGCTTTTCACTAACAAACGGTAAACATATCATTTCAAACCTACGAATGTTTACCGTTTGTGAGTAAAAAAGCTTGGTTCTTGGAATATTTTTTTGAGGTGGCTAATTATATTTAGTTATGAGAAACTACAAAAAATCCATTTTTTTTGACTATTATTCGCAAATGCGGAAGAATCCTGATGTGCTAGAACTTCAGAAACAAACCAAACCCAAAATCCCTAACCAACCCAACATCTAAGAGACACGAGGTTATCTGCCGCAAGGGGTTGGTGGCTTTTGCGGTCCTGTGCAATAAAAGACAAAAAAAACTTGCATTAACATATCTTAAACTGACCCTAAAAAAACATCATTGAGTGAATCAAAACAAACTCGTGAAAAAAATCTTTTTCGGTCACCACAGTGGGGTCGCAATGGGGTTCCCAATTGGATCGGTTTTTCGTAATTATTGTCTGGCGATACAAATAAACTAGATAAAAGTCACTGACCATCGGGATTCCTGAAGTACCCCCAAGCAGGTGTTGCCGTAGCCGCGGATTGAAGAACAACGGCGAGGACACCAAGCGCGAGAGCCCCCGTGGCTGCTCGGGCTGCGAGCGCTCGTTTCTCGCCCCTTTGCGGATCTCTCGCGATACCCGCAACACCCCGAACACCTTGGCGGTTGTTCGTATCGGCCATACTTCATACCGTTTCACGCGATTGTTGTACCGGCAATGGTGCACCAAGCCCTTGTTATCATCGATTGTTCATTTGTCCACGGCACAGCAAAAATATATAAAAAAAAAAGAGAAATCGTTCGGGAGGGCCGGTCGCTGATGGTGGTTCTTCGCGTTGAACAAAAAAACGAAGGAAATAAAGGTCAACGAGGCGCGAGCACTTGGCAGATCGAGATGGAAAAACTTTCTCTCTTCCTTGTTGCCGCTTGTTTCCTTATTTAGGGACCCCGGAGGCTCTCACGCGAGAAAGAGAGACCCGTCTAACGGCACTAGACACGAACCTCACCGGCGATAACACGTTTCACCTTGATCACTAGGAACTCAGCCTCGGGGTATCCGAAGAATTTCTTTAAATCCCGCGATGGTTTTCTGTATATTTGTTTTTTTGTTCTTCTCTTTTTCCATCAATTTGTTTTGTTCGTTTCCAGGGTCCAATTCCATTTATACATACTTCGTATCAAATACTATCACTTTTATTTTCAATCAGCTTATTCTTGGACCCTTTTGTCCCTGACGCGTCTACTGTGAACGCGGACAGGTAGATAACCTTATTTTCACGAGGCATTCGACCTCGATTCCTCGATGTTCGAAAAGTATCTTTGTAAGCTGATACACCCAGTTTCCTTTTTTTCTCCGTTTTTTCTTAATTCTCTATAATGCTGCGAGAGACGGCATAATACGACGAGAGAACTCGCGCATTCCAGACCTATTTGTATCTATGTACGATCGTGAGCGCGTAGTCCGCTGCGATGTCGAGTCGTTAACGATCTTGGAGCCGGAGGTGCGCAAGTTTGAGGACAACTCTAGACTCTTGCTCGTAGTTCGACGAGTATAAAAAAGTATCCATAGAAAAAAGAATGTCGGTTGGTCTTGAAGCAGCAGCAGTATTATAGGCTTGTTTCTATCGACTACGGCAATAACGTTCGATTTTCATTTGAAAAAAAAAAAAACTAACAATTATAATAGCGAATTCGCTTCCTCTCGCTCTATGATCCTCGTAGATTCGCCTTCTTGTAAAACCTACGAATCGTTCATCAAAATTATTCGTCAACTTTCGTCAATTATGATCTTAGTTTCGATGAACTCTTCGTCAACTTTCCTAGATGTTGATATCTTGGTCGTGATATTTCTTGGTAAAAATAGGTCTTTTAAAGATCGCAATATTTTTGGGCTTTGATTTCGATGCTTGGTTTATGGTCCCTGTTTCATCCCCGTCGAATGATCTCCGGGATTTCAAGGATTACGAGGTCCCCTGTCCATCGCTCTATCTTTCTTTGTTTCCCGGTTTCCGTCCTCGATATTCTCAAGTCCCTCAGCCCTTTTCGGCCAATGTGTCTTTTTCGTCGGATGTTTGGCGAAATCCTCGAATGTTTCTCGCGGCCAGGACACTCTCGTATGCTTCGTTGCTGCAGCGACTCCAGAGAGAACCGGTTTTCGCGCGACTCCGCGCCACGAGTGAGAGAGAGGAGCAATCGCTAAAAATACGGCCCAAGTGGAAGTCTCCGCACCGCAATCTCGAGGAGGCCCCTTCTATGTATTCGTTCCTCCTTCGCAATAAAGGATAATGTAACCTTTTCGCCGGTCTCACTCCTTAGCCCTGCACGAACTCTCGCGTGTTGTGTACGAGAGATCGCGAATCTCTGCTCGTGCCCTGAACTATATATGTTCCTTCCTATACATATGTGTATATATATATATATATATATATATATTTAAATAAACATTTTTCGAACACGTCGTGTACCGGCGAAGCGCGGGCTATCCCGATCTTCGAACCGAGTCAAAGAACGTGACTGGTGGGATTAACGACCGAGGAGGATAAAAAGCCCCGATTTTCAGCATCCCCGATCCCTCTGGTCGTAACTTGGTTGATTTGTCCCTTCATTCGCGACGCTATCCTTTAGAAAGCTTGTAAACGATGACAATAGAGATGATGAAGCAATTTTTAGATTTCTTGGTCAGTTTGCATGATCTTCGGACAATCGGACCCAGTAATCGGAATCTGTAGAGTCGAGAGACGTGTTTCGTCGGTTCGTTTCTATGTTATTGTTTGCACTTCCGTCCCACTTTTCTATTGTTGTCGAAAATTCTGGTTGGAAGTTCCGACCTCTTTTGCAACGAGCTTAGGAGTTTTTTTATTGTTATTATTGTTTGGCTGGTGTTGTTCAATGCTGTGTAGGTCACGATCGTTTCTGCTGACACTCACAATCCTCTCTGCTTATCCATAAATTCCCAAGTATTGCTGTCAGGTGTACTTATATATGTATATACGCGCGTGTACGTGTGTGGATACATGTATCGATGTATTTTTTATGCCGAGCTCGGAGGTGAATTGTCGAGTAGCACACGCAAGCAAGCAGGTTTACGTTCGTGTACTCCTCAGTTTCTATCTCTTTCTATCGCTTTCTCTCTTCCCCTCTCACCGTCATTCGCTCAAAAGACTCGGTCTGTGTTCTTATCGATCAGCACCTTTTCAGCCATTCTACCGTGTTCCTCGCTTGGTTTATTCCCTCGTATATTACGTTTTGTACCGTCACCGTTGAGCTCGAATCTCCTCGTTGGCGATTAATCGACAGTGTTCGCTTTCATTTCTCCTCTTGTTCTCACGAGCGTTTTTTTTTCAATATTCTTTTCGCATCTTCAAAAACGATCGTTCAACGTTTATAACCCGTGACATCTTTCCTGGTTATTTCGTTGAGAGATGCATTCCAATCGGTGAAAACGAGGAAAAATTATTCCTTCTTACTTCTTTTTCCGTTACTTCTTTTTCCGTGTCACACGACATTGTTCGCTGTTGTTGTCGTCGGTTCGATTGCTCATGAAGGCGGTTACGATCGATCGACGCAACGGTACACATGTGTGTCAGGAGTATACACACACACACACACTCACACACACGCACATACACACACGCAAACACACGTTGGTATATCGTTTAACGCGCCGTGCGCGCGTATACGAAGGATAATATTCGAATGGCCTTACCGAGGATTCAAAAGACACCCACGCATCGTACCTCGTGCCTTTCTCCCCACCAGTTCTACCCCACTTTACCGCGAAGCCCTTATCAACTGTCATCCATCGCGCCCAACGTCGAAACGTTCACAGAAGTGGCCGAACTACGAAGCGCGCCTTCCGGTCTCGCTTCACTGCGATTTTCTTCGAAACTCTCACCGAACACTCAACGCCGAAATAAACTTTCGTCGAAACGAACTTTTTTTTTGTTTTTCTTTTACGTTTGTTCTTCTTTCACCGTACAGTATCTCTAACGGTCACACATACTCGGAAATAACGAGAGAAACAAAACTCGAGAACCCGATTATCGACGCAAGAGTCGTTCAGAGTTTCGGACGATCCTCGTGTCCCGCGATACTTCGGAATCGCTCTCTCGCGCTGTTTGTACCTGCGCGAACGAGGACGTGCGCACGGGAGAATGCGCCGCGGTGGAGGGGAGGACTATATACGACCGGTGTGGGAGCACACACGAAACGCGTGTTCACGGGCCTGCGCGGTAGGCCACACTGAACGAACCACGCAGCGACGACCGCGAGAGACACCATCCAGGCTGGGACGACGTGGCGAGCGGAACAGCGGGGCGATACTACACGAGGAGAGGAAACTAACACTGTAACGCGGCTTTAGGTGCAAACTTAAAACACGGGCACTTCTGTGTCAATCTTGGGATCCTCGATTCCGTAACTTTATCCGTTTTTTATCGTATCTCTGTTTGTCGTATGATGGATTTTGGATGAATTTATTCGTAAAATTTTAGTCAAATTTGGAAAATGCAACGGGGCATAAAATACGAAACATAAGAGTTCTAATATTTTATTGAGAAGCAATTTATTATAGAAACGTATTATAGGCATTAATTTTCGGAACTTTTAGTATTTGAAGTAATAATTTTATTGCATTTTTGTCGTTTTTAAGATTTTGTTTATTTTTAGGTTAGAAGAAATAACCCGGTAAGACTATAACAAAAATAAGATATGTATACGTTCGTATACGTATCTTATTTTTTATTTCATAGTTTTTTATTCCATTGTTGATATTTTAATCCACGTACATTAAAGTAATTGAAGTAAATTTTTATCGTTCAATTGTAGTTGAAATACAATAAAAGGCAGAGTCGATGTTTTTAGGAAATTCCCCTTTTTCTGGTGGGATTGCAATTTATAGTTTACAGTTACTTTATGAATTTATAAAGTAACAAAAGATGACAAAACGGACGATAATTCGAGCATTCTTTTTTTAAAATTACTATTTCTTGAAGCATATTGAATGAAAATATTTCAATAAAAAATAAAACTTTTTATGTCTAAATTCAGCCATGTTTCGAAAAATGAACAAAATCAATAACAGCTACGCTTAAAAATAACAAAATTAATGCCAATTATGAGAAAATGAATTATTTTTTTATTTCAGACGAATCAAATATTTAATCTATAAACTGCCGGGAAAGAAAAAAATTCCAATAAGCGTTCACTCTGCCATTTATCGTTTTTCAACTGTTGTTTTTTTAAATAAAAATTTACTCGAATCTACTTTAATGTATGCTGAATAATATATCTTTGATTAAGCCTTAAAAAAAATAAAACAAATATAAAAAATAGTTTTAAAAATCTTATTTTTCTGAGCATCACAATGGGGTCCCCCTTAACCGAAACTGGAGTATTGTTACTTTAGTATTGCGCGGAGGGAGCGTTTTTACGGTTCTAGAGTTTCCTGAACTTTCCATTCCTGTCATATCGGATCAATGAACTATCCGGCGTTTATATACGTATACATAAATAATTATATATACGTACACACGAACATTGCCTTTTTTATACCGGAAAGTTGCATGATTACGTAGCGTACGACGAGATGTATTCAATTACGAACAAGCATTACGTTACACGCACACGCATACATATCTGTAGCATTTAAGTACATACACTGATTTTCCATAATTCGAAATGAACGTTTATAGGGCTGGCGTATGTAATTTCGATGAAACGCTATGTCGCAGAAAACTGAGTGAACTTGTGAATTTTCGATGGAATTCTCGCTGCGCCACCTCATATTAAATTCCCAAATTTTCAAGGTCATCGAGAAACCAGTTTGATAAAACGATCGTCCTCGAAATTCTCGATGCTGAAATCACGAGACTAACATGTTTGGCTCGTGTATGTCTACGTAGGTACATGTATATGTAAAACTTTTTCTTCGTTGGGTCGGCGAAGAAAAAATATCAACAAATTTCACGAATTTAACAAATTTCACAATTCACGCTTTGCTCCCGATTTCAGAAATTACATAATTTTCACAAAATTCACAAAATTCACATTTTTCACAATCCACAATTTTCACAAACTTCACAATTTTCACAAACTTCACAATTTTCACAAAATTCACAATTTTCACAAACTTCACAATTTTCACAAACTTCACAATTTTCACAAAATTCACAATTTTCACAAAATTCACAATTTTCACAAAATTCACAATTTTCACAAAATTCACAATTTTCACAAAAATCACAATTTTCACAAAATTCACAATTTTCACAAAATTCACAATTTTCACAAAATTCACAATTTTCACAAAATTCACAATTTTCACAAACTTCACAATTTTCACAATTTTCACAAATTTCACAAATTGCTTAACTTTTTGTCGCAGCGTCAGAGTTCGCATTTGAATGTTCAAAATAGCGATATTTATTTTATACTCAAATACTCTAAAATTTGTATGTTAATTTGCAATAAAAATTTTTGTAAATTCATGTACATTTATTTTTGTTAATAATCGGCAAGCAGTGGAAAAAGTTTGATAGTCGGCAAAAAACTTCATTTCTTCTCATTAAATGAATAAACAATTGCATAATAACGAACAGTTTGATATTCCAGAAATATACAAATGGAAGTACAAGCTGGAGAAATACATCACTCACGAAGAAATCGTTTCCGACGTATTTTTTTTATCGACAGAAAAAATGTTTCGGTGTCAAACTCAGCCTCAAAGTTTCTGAGTTATACAAATTTGTTTGACTTTCAACGCCGATATTTTTATCCCCAACGAACCCCTAGCAACTAGAAATTGCACATATTTCATTATTCGCTACAAGCATTGCTCTCGAATCGTTTTCATTCGATCGTCTTGAAGTATGCAAAAATACAAAAGCCACTCGGAGGGTGCCCAACTTTGACCCCTTAAAATAGTATTTCAACCGATAAAAAAAAACACGTATCCTTTGGATTTCGATGCAGAATAACATATCCAAAAATAAACGAAATCGGAGGTGACACCGGAAACGGTTTCCCAGTTTTCCAGTTGACACTAAATAAAAATACGTAGTCCCAATCTAATGTAAGGCCCAGTGCCAAATAAAGCCCACGTTTTAAATATAAAAAACTACAAAGTCAAACGGATTGAGCTCTTATCGTCGAGTGTCCAACTTTGAATGGCCGCAATTGGCATAGCAACCGCCGGGCTGTGGCAAACCCAAACAAATTTGCAGTCGATAAAAGACAGCGCGTGCGATCGCACGTAGGCGTTTATTCAATTACGACGTACAAAAACTTTCGAAAATAAAAAATGTTTTCAATATTACTTAGTGAATCTTTATTCGAATTATATTTAGTGATTTATCAGCACTATACATCTTGGTATCAAAATTTAAGTTTAAAATTGAAGATTATATATTTTTAAAATTTTTTTTTGTACGAAGTTACAACGGATATGGCCTTTTTAAGAAACAGTGGTCTGAATAAGACCCAGAAGTCGTTTTTTTTTAAAAACCTTATAGTTAGTAGTGATCATTGTTTTCTGACCGAAAATTATTATTAATACGTTGATTATAGAATAAATGATTAAACAAACATTGTTGTTTTATATCAAGATTCATAGTTTTTTGTACTTACAAACGAATGAGGTGGGCCTTATATGGAAGAGGTACCTTACGCGCAGTCAAATTTTACATGCGCCTAAAGTAGGTATACTTTAAACGCGCGTACAGGGAGTGCTTTTATATACAGTGAATACGGAGATGCGAAGAAGACGAAAGATCGGCGGAGGATTTGATCCGCAAGTTCTCAAGGTTACTAGCGGCGCTCCTCCTACTTCGCAAAGTCTTCCTCCTCCAGTCTGCTCGCGTCTACCTTGACGTAACCTCTTACGCAACGCATACCTCGGAGTCTGCTGAGCAGGCACGAACGCCCGAGGTGGGAACACTCTGCTCGCGATTCCAACGAAGACGCCATAAACACTGCGAATTTTATGCGCATGCGCGAACGCGTGCGCATGCGTAAGCATACGCGCATGCGCACTCTGTTTTGCGAATTTTTCGTGCTCCTCGCGCTTTGCCATATTTTTGGACCTGGGTTATTCCCTTTTCTTTGTAACAGAAAAAAAGAAAAAAAGCATTGCGATCTTGAAGATTAATCCTACGGCCCTGCGCATGGGTACCCCACATTTTCAGTTGAAAAATGCTAATATCGTTTTTCTTGCTTCGTCGATCACGGTTTTTGCACAGCGTACGAGTCGTACTAGGCTTTTGTTACGTATGTTATTCCAGTCTTCGTTCTTTCAGGTTTTGAATGAAAAAGAACGCTCTACGATAAATAGTTCGTTAGCAGTGTTGATTTCTAGCTCTGGGATGCCTGCAATCCCTGTGCGGCGTCTTCGTGTCGTAAGATAGGGTTCTAGCTCTAAACTTGGCTTTTATAAAAATAGTAATACATTGGTACAAAAATTGTAACAAATTGGTACAAATCCGTAGTAATCTGGTAAAAAGTGGTGATAAATTAGTACAAAAATAGAAATAAATTGATGCAAAAATGGCAATATTAGGTCGAGTCAGAAGGAACTTCCGATAGAACAATAAGATTCTATTTAGCTGCATCGGAAGTTACGACTCGACCTAATAAATTAATACAAAAACGATAATAAATTGCCTGATTATTGGGATGTTCATAAAACCTCCATTGCAAATTAAAGTTAACGCGTTAAGAGGCAAACTAAGTGGTCATTCTTCTCGGTCTTTTCTTCTATTTGCTTGTTCTATTTCAAACATTTTTTTAATAATAAAAATATCGACTGCAGCCTTGCACATTCTTATTCCTAAGATTACAACGAATCGATTGCACGACTTCAAATTTGGTTTGACGGGTGTATTTTAAGGGCATGACGAACACGCCTCCGTCCACTTCGAAATTTTGAAACCACTATTCTCGCAACTGGCTGAACCAATTGGTGTAAAATTTGTTGTGTGCATTCAGGACGATGGCACCGAGGTCCTCCTGCTCACCATTTTGGGTAAAAACGGTTCAATCTTGAGAAATCGCGACGAGAAACCGGAAACACGCGATTCTCGGATTCTCCGTCCACTTCGAAATTTTGAAACCACTATTCTCTCAAACGGCTGAACCAATCGGTACGAAATTTGTTGTGTGCATTGAGGACGATGGCACCGAGGGCCCCCTGGTCGCCATTTTGTAGAAAAACGTTTCATTCTTGAGAAATCGCGGTTTACAACGTTTCGTCTATCTCTCTCGCACTGGTTTGTCACATGGTAATGTTCATCCCCTCAAACAAAAGAAGTTTTGATTTCCTGCTAACACTAGACCGGAAGAAGGTGGTTGCCCTCAGCGGATTAAGACTGAACTATAAAACTGCACAATGAAAAATCGTATTATTGTTATCTTCGAGATCCAAAAGTTGTCAATTGATGTCTTAAGATCTATAAATGTAACTGTAAATATTCACATATACATTTTTACACATTTATCGTTTTTGGACATTCAAAGTATACAGATTTACCCCCTGTACTTCATTTCCGAAAATCTCTATCAGCTCACTCGCCATACCGATTAATTTTGCGGTTTACGTTTAGGTATGGTATTACGAGTGATGCACCGTGACTCACAATTTTGACTCATCCCAGTCGAGGGACCGAACAACCGAGAGCAAATTGCCTCCATGGCACGTGCTCAGCTTGTATATACAGGGTACCTCGAGAAGTGACATCCAAAAGTGGTAAGATTCCTCATATTCAAGCACGTCCAAATTACTCCCATGTATCTTCAGCCCATTTCAGCTATTTAATATTTAACATTGTTTTTGTCATATTTCTTTCGTAACTCTTTACTGATACCGGTTTTGTTGTTTCTCTCATCCTAAAAATATTTGTAGATATCCTTTTTTGGTGACAATTAATTGTCATTGTGTCAAATGCCACCTTGGAAAAATGATATCTTATCGAAACCTTGTGGAATATGATAAAAAATTACCAGAAAGTTCAAGATGTTCAATACCTAAAAACTTAAAGTTGAAGAGAATTAAAAAAGTGCCAATTGTAAAAAAAATATATTTGAAACGGCGATTTAAATACCCCTCGATATGAAGCATTTAATTTTACTTTTGGACGTCACGTCTTTGACCACACTTTATACAAACAAATCGAATACACATCCTGTTTTATAACTTTTATTTTCACAAGAATTTTATTTTTTTTTCATAATCTTACAGTTTCCATCGTTGAATACAACTTTAATAAGCTTCACCCGATTTATTTTTCCGTCTGTCAAACTCCGAAATCTGCAAAACGATTTTTTAATATCTTTTTATTGAGAAAAATTGAATATGGAAAAATTCATGAAATACAATACAAAGTGGGGCTAATTTAGATACATCTCGATTTAAGACAAATTTAAATAATAAATTTGGACATAATTTCTCCTGCCACACTCGTGACACCAAAGAAGTTATGTTTCCACAAACGTATTTTTGCTCAGATTAAACGAAATATACAAAATTGTATATTGGAACGTTGACGTCAACCATGTTACTTCGAAGACTTTTCTTATTTATTAAACCCAAACCCAGAGTGTTCAAAATCACTTTCGGACAAATTTCAGCATAATTATTGGAAGATCATTCCAGACACTTCCAAATCAACAATCAAATTGATAAACATCGTGAATTATTGATAGAAAATTCAACCTTTTCGTGTAAAAATATAAATAAACAAATACCATCCCCAGCATGGCGAAACGTAGTCAAAATCAACATTGATTTTGTTATAGTGTTTCAACAATCCCTGAATACATATACGTGCTTGTATATGCTGGAATACACACCCACGTTCCTGCACGAGATGTCTTGATATTCCCCCAGGGATAACCTTGATGAGGACTCTTTCTTGGGTATGCATATTCGCGAGACATCGCGTATAGAATGCGAGACTCCAATTAACGAGTCCGACCAGTGTAATTTTCGTCATCATAATAATCGTAATCACGCGTACACGTACATATAGGGCGACACAAAAGGCGACGTTCAAAAAATCGTTTCAATGCCAAATCGGGACTACGAAATTTCTGCAACGTTTCTATTTTTACTTTTCGAAAAAGTATTCCTTCATCCAAAAAAATAGTAAAACAATGAAAAAATGCAACATAAAAAATTGAAAAAACTGAACTTGAATAACTTGAACTTGAAATACAAATTTTAATTTTAATAAATCAGTTAACAAATCGACTATATTTAATTTGCTGTGAAACAAGTTTAGATTTATAGAATAAAAACCGTAAAACTGAATATATACTCGTGATAATAATTTCTCTAATTATTAACGTGGAAAATAAAATACAGTTGACGAAACTAAATTCATCTATTTTATTAAACATTACAGAAATAATTAACACCTCGAACTTTTATTTATAGACAAATATTTTATTTATACACAAGGTGACTTGGTATAAAAAAATATTTTCTATTTTTTAATTCTTTGAATAAAAGCTTCTTGAAAATATTTTGAAATATTTGAAAGCTTTTGAAAATTTTTAAAAATATTATAAAATATATTAAAGCTTTTGAAAATATTTTACAATATTTTAAAGCTTTTGGAAATATGTCAAAATATTTTTAAACTATTGAAAATATTTTAAAATATTTTTAAAAATACAAATTTTTTAAGAATATTTTCTTTATGCATAAATAATTGATTATTCAATTTCCCTGGAAAACCTGAGGTCTTCATGACACGTTTTGCTATTTTGGTAGTTTTGAGTGGGAAGCTGGCTCATTCGAGTGTATCATACAATTTTCTAGACACCCTGTATATCCTTACGAATATACGTATGCCCGTATATGCAAAGTTGATTTCAATGGCAAATACTTCGTATTACGTACGTACTTATTGTTAATACTATCAGTCAGTACCCAGTAGTCAAAAGGATGGGAGTTGGCAAGTCTTCGGATTAAGTGGACTAAGTTTAAGTGTGTGCTTAAACACGCTCGAAGCAAAAAACACATATCGCTCAGTGTGCGTTTATCCCGGGGTGTTAACGTTTATCTATAGATAGACAATAACTGTACGAGATACGTACCGTTTGATCGCTAGTCCGGAGGCAGTTTGCGATCCGTTCAACGTTCATGCATACTAAATGAAAACGAACATTTTCGTTGCGAGAAAACGGGAATTTCAGTTTCAACGAGATTAGCTTAGATCGTACCGGAAATTCGGTTTGGGTTTAGGTGACAAAAAAAAACTTTTATGACTAAAAATAAAAGCGTGGGGCCCTGTATATGTGATAGATAAATGAACAATAGTGAGGGCCCCACGCTTTTATTTTTAGTCATAAAAATGTTGGATCACATTTTGGTGTAAAGAAAAAAATTATTTTCTACTTTTTGGTGCACTTTCCACTCATAAATAAAAGCGTGGTTTTTCAAAAAAACTTTTTTTTAAATATTTTTATTTTCTTACCTTTTAGAGGTAAGGTCCTGAAGGGTAGAGATAAGGTTATCATAATCATGCATTGTCACCGACAACAAGACTGTATGAGAAATTTCAGCTGGACCCGATGATCAGAAGTGGTCGAAAAATCGATTAAAAATTTTGACGCATACAACAAAAACGCCAACAACAAACAGTGTGAGTTAAATAAAAGGGTGTAATAATAAAATAGGCTATTTTTATGAATTTCTCATGAGATTATAAATAAAGATATCAACGTAGGATTTGTTGGGCTCAACAAATACAATCTTCAAAAACATAAAATAAATAAAAATATTTATTATATTTATTATTTATTTATTAAATAAATCGATTTATTTCCACATGTATACCTTTCCAGCTTTTCACAAAATTCCATCTTCTTTCCTTTTTACAAAATTTGCACTATCCCGTATTCCTTTTATTTACATTTTTATTTTTATTTTTCTTTCTAATTTTCACGTTTTCTCTTTTTTTCTTTTTTTTTCCTATTTTCTAGAACTCGCTGACCACCTCCACTAATTCTTCAACTATTTCCTTTCCTTGTAGCACTTTGCTACATCCTATAGCTATTTCTCCCTCTTATTGTTCCATCTATTGCTGATATCACGTTTTCACTTCTTCATCCGTTAGTGCCATTGTCTCCTCGCATTCCCCTATGTGCCTCGTAGTTTACTCATTGCGATTACACACTCTGTAACTCGTATTATTATTTATTTATTATTTATTTTATGCAGTTTTTCGAACGAGATTCCTGCCTTAAAATTTCTATTAATGGAATGCACGAAAATGCGTCTAATTAAATATTAACAAATCATCGTTGTTTCATAATATTGTCTCATTCGCAATTCCACAGGTTCTTTATTCGATGAATACGAAGGAAAAAATAATCAGGTCACAAAAAAAATAAACAATCGCTTAGCTTCAAAAAAACATCAATTTTTTGTTTTTCATTAAAAAAAAAAAATACTATTATTATTCTTACTTTTATCAATAGTTATTATTACATTACTATTATTATTGACTTAAAAAATGATTCTTCGTGCGAAAATTTCCGAAAATTTCGAGAAAAGAGATCGTGAAATTTTCCAAAGGGTTGAAAGTACCACCGGAAGTGCCACTAATCCATTGTTTATACATTTTCCACTGTCGTAATTATTTTCTTTTGAATCTCGAAATAATTAAACTTGCTCATCGTAGAGTGATATAATATATATAGCACAAGAGGTTATATGCACAAGGTGTACGAGGCTCGTGAGCGGAGAGTCATCGAACCCACCACTGCGATGTGACCCCAACAGCCGAGCAGTTCCTTCTGACGGCGCGACCGCTTCATTCCCTCCTTTCACTGTATAAACGGCTCGGCGTATGTTTATTATACCTGTATAGCAGAATTTACTAGCGGCACGTATTTCGTAAGACGAGTTACTACGGCGTTTCGATACGGTTCGAATTCTTAGGTCGACGTGCCGCATCAACGATAACCCCAATTGCAACAATTACAAACATTTTATACGTTTTACTCCTACGAGTCATAAACAATAATAACAATCGAAAATTTTCAATTTGTTATACTACTAGACGTAAAATAATGATTCCATTGGCGTATCATCAATTCGATAAATTATTGCACGTAACGATATATACGTGCGTCAAAATTTAAATTTTGTTTACATTGGGACAAGTGACCCCAATCTATGTTGACATTTCGTTCGTTTTCGACAGATGCAGAGGTTATACGCGTTTTGCTGTGTCCGGCGAGTTTTCGCTATTGAAAATAAAAAATCAAAATAAACGAAAAACGTTAATAATAATTGGGATACTAAATATTGAAATAATAAGAAAAAACGAAATAATAATTGAGTTACATTACGTAGTTTTTAACATTATATACTAATAATAATAATGATTATTATTGAATTTCTTAATTTATTGTGATTAACGATATTATCGCTATTTATTTATGGTAACTCCGTTATATCATGTAACTTTATATATTATACTATTATTAATATTATCATTATTATCATAATTGTTTATATAAAATCATTTAATTGTATTAATATAATTAAATAATATAATATATTTATGATACAATTATATTATAATTTTATTACTTATACAATATAAAAAAGTACGTAAATTAACTCGAAGTTACATAAATAAATAACGATGTTATCGTTGTTCTTACGACTCAATGACAGTAATTTGTATAAACTAATTTTATCATTATTATCACGAATGTGAAACGATGAAAAAATAAGAAGTGAAATAATATTTTACAAAAATATAAATATTTCAAAAATGAGAAATTTGTATTTTCCGATTGCATATGTAAATATTTTTTTGTGTGTATAAAATATAGGAAATATACGTGACACATGTGCTCATTATAATTAATTTACGAGTCCAGCTTTTGACTCCGGCTGAAAGATCGAAGAGATCGATGGAGGAAAATGAACGGTTTACGAGCAAGGAAATCGTTGCAGGATGAGGATGACGAAACGTGATGAAAACGATTCCGTGATTGAATTGCGCTTGAGAAAGATGAACGAGCGTTTCTTTCCTTTCGTCTGGCTGTTCCGTACGAGCAACCATTTGTATATTTATCTGCCGTTGGAAATCTCATCGTAATAAAACAAAAGAAAGTACCGTTGGATTTGAGGCACTTGTGTTGCAAAAGCTACTCGAGTGAGGCCATTATTGAGAAAATGATGAAACATCGTTACTACTTTCGTGATACGATAGTCTTTCATTAAGGTAATCTCAAATGTGGGAATCAAATGTTTCCGTGCAAGAAATCGTCTCTCATGATTTAAGGGGTTATAAACAAAATTAATGGAAAAACTGACATATATTTGTGAACTTATTTAAGGACGTTATGAAGATTTCATTGGCGAAAACTAAATGCAGTTTGATGAAACTGGTCTCCGATAACAAAATGGGAATTTTAACAATAAACAAATATTAACAATTGTAGGAAAGGCCCTTCCCCCGAAAAGCCTTTTTTCAAGAGGCTGACGATGAACGTGATTAAAGGGGAACCGCTCGATTGAAATTTAAAAAGTCAATAAATTATTGAACAAGAATGTCAGTCGATGTACTTGGACGGTTTGTTTATATTTAAAAAAAATTTTTTCAATGCAAGAACCATTTTGTAAAAAAAATCGATTTCTGAGGTGTTGAGAATTTTTAACAAAAAATTGTTTTAAAGTATCGTTTATTTTTTTTATGAAAAAGAAATCGTTCAAGTACACGAGATTGAAAATATCAATAATTAACAAAGAAATTCATGAAAATCGGTTGATAAGTTTTCGAGTTATCGAGTATTTTATAAGTTGAAAACGCGGTACGAGGCGTGAATGAAATTCCGCACAGATATTTTCGAAAGCATCTACTTTTGGAATATGCAATAAAAAAAATTGTTGGTTTTTTGAGCCCCCACTTTGCATATAACCCTTAAGGGGAATCCCTGTAACGATAAAAAAGAAATACACTTTTTTTCATTAATTGTTCAAATTCATTTAACAACTTTTTTGGGACTAGATGAAAAATATGTTATTACACATACGTTAAAGTATATTCAAGGACATTTCTATTGAAAAAAAAAAATAAACTAATTTTTAAAAAACTAGATTTGATCTACGATAAATGCCGGAATGAATACCTGCCGAAAATATCCCTGTCTTGGTGGGATTGAATTTTCTAATTTGTTTAGATTGAACCAAATAAATATTAATTTACCTTCAATCTGGATTAATTTCTCGATTATTAAGCAGAACTGTTCTTTATTTCATTTATTTCACAAAACATAGGCTACATTCTGAAATAGAAGGTATTATTTGGGTAAAAATAGAAGGTCTTATTTTAAATAAAAATAAAATCTGCCATTCAACAATGCGAAAAAAGATATTTTTTGTTAATTATAAAATAGGTGTTTCTCAATTGTAACACACATTTTTGGGAAACAACAAATTTACAAATAAATTTTGTTGCAAATGGAAAAAATATGATCCTCGTAAATTATAATTTGCAATTCACAAATTTATTTACAAAGTCAAATAATTTTAGAGTTTACAAAAATCGATTTATTTAAAACTGTCACAGTATAGGGTTCCCCTTAACCCAAATACCATCGTTTGATAAAAGGGTCCAGCCTCAAAAACGCGACCTTGGACGTAATAAAACCCTAATTCAATGGAATGTGATACTTGCTGCCGCGTGTACGAGTTGTTTTTCCGGCCAAGTGTGCGTGGATTATAAACAACATTGTAATTGGTCTACGTATACCTTCTGACACGACCCGGATTATGAGAAACTACAGCAATTGCTCGGTAAAGGCGTAGGTCGATTATTAGCCACGTAATACTCGGGAAAGTACCAGAGATGCATCAGTGACAGTTATTTCGTAACACTTAAGTGACCCGAATGATCGAGTCCGAAAGAAACGTTCGTTTTGATAGATTTCGCAATCGTTTGGATGAAGATTTTCCATATCGTTTAATCGTTTTTGACGTACTTGGAAATGGAAATTGAATTCGCAAGTATATTCTGTCAAATTGAGATACGTCTTTAAAGCTGTTATAATACGAGGTTTGTTCAAACAATAAGGTGACTTTTTATTTTTCTCGAAAAATATTTATTTATTCGGGAAAACCCGAAATAATTATTACATTTTGACGTTTAGTGTCATATCGCAGGTCCATGTCGATACATGTTTATACTTTGAAGAGAAATCCACCATTTAATTCGCTTCGAATTTTCAATTTTTAGAGAAAAATGTCAAAAACATATTCTAGAAACGCTTTTTGTATTTTCCCTGTCTAATTTTGTACCTTCGGCAAAAACTCGGTTATGTTTGTAATCAGCGAAAAATTCCCCATTAAATGGATCCTTTTAATACTTTTAAAAAGAAAAAAAACATTTTTTCGATTTCCACGGCCACTTTCCCGGGATCTCAAAAATCACGAGATCTTAAAAGGTCGTAAACTGAGCTTCTTCTATGCTATGTAGATTTAATTGATGTGATGAAAGGGGTATGGACGAATTTTGAAAAATTAATGGTCTAACTTTGGGATTCTGCCGAAAATCGAAAAATCATCGGATCTTGATAATTCAGCAGGAATTTTGAAGAAAAAATCATAACAAAGAGATTGCGCACGCCGTGGAGTGCGAAATCCTAAAGGAAAAGAAATTACCGATGATTTAGTGCAAAAAAAAAAAACTATTTTTCCCCAAAAATCTAAAAAATGTTGCTTTTTAAATATTTGTTTTATTGGTCCATTCCGATGTAATTTTATCCCCTAAGCACGAATCTACCATTCGTTTCCCCAAAACCCAAAACTTCGATGAAAACGTATCAAAACTCAAAAAAAACTTCTAACACTTAAAAAACTTCTAAAACTTCTAAACTTCCAACACATATTGAAACAAAACAACTTAAAAAAACTTCTAACACGGTTTTTCTTGCTGTGTGCAGTGTTTTCGACGAAAATTCGATGATATTCGTAATCAGCTGAAAATTTTCTATTGGATAAACCTTCAAAACTATTTCGTTCGACCTTTTTACCTAAGCCTATCAAAGCCTAGGTAAGAGGGTCTACACCAAACGCGTCTATCCTCAATGGCTATAAAAAAAAACATACTAAATATGCAAAACGGCTGCCAATGTCAACATATGTTGATGACACGTGTACCAACATACGTTGACATTAAGCGGAAGGAAAGTACTCTTAAAAAATTCGCGTAGATTCTTTAACCCAACGAGAGTGTGGCAGGGTATGTCATTGCCATCACGGTATCATTGAATGTCCTTGAAAATCCATTGTAACTTGTTTCCACTAATGTAAAATATAAAAAATGTTAAAATGGTGCATACCTATGTTTTATTTCTAATACCTCTAAACATATTCCCATAATAATTAAAAATAATTGATACAACGCTTTTTCTTAAGAATCCAATTTTACAGCAACTTTGGTAAAAGTGTATGTCAAATTCTGGCACATAATCCTTGTTAGATTTGTTCACTACACTCTCGCCGAGTTAAGGTAATTTAACTGCCAATTTAAACGACAATATCAGATTTTCTAATTAAAATTAATTGAAACAATGCTTTTTCTTAACCCTAGAGTAGCCTCGCCTTCTCGTGAAACGCGAGTAATCGCGTAGGGAGGATTTTGCCGGCCGTACTTAATACGATATTTTTTTGTTAATACGAATCATATGCATTTGTAGGGGAAAGTAGTACGAGTTGATCCCTTGGGGTAAGATGATTCTTTGTAATTGCGCTGAAACCACTAACGCCATCTAGTTTATTTCACTGCCAA
>JAPYZI010002232.1:0-24998 GCA_030523105.1 Ophioninae sp. A BG-2022a | reverse complement strand
ATCGATTTTTTCGGGGATTTTTTTGGGAAGGAAAGAAATATCCGATTGAAACGAAACTTTCAGGGTTTATTGTTATATATTTCAACAGTCTTCTCAAATGTTTTCATTAAGATATATGTCATATTATGCTTGGTACAAGCATTTTGCCGAGGCACCTCGAGTATGCATTTGTCGTGCGGCGGGAAAGATAGGGAAAAAATTAAACGTCCTATCGAAACGAGACAAAATGGATTGTATTCGGAATTAAATTCTCTTCACGTTGAACATAAAAAACCTTGAGAAACTTAAGATTAACCAACTTTTTAAACAAACTAAAGTGAATTTTTTTTTCCAAACAAATGAATTTTTTTTTCCAAATAAATGAATTTTTTTTTCAATTTACGAAAAATTCTTAAATTTTTCACTTTTTGTTGAATTTTCTTGGTTTAACTAGAAGCTATACTATTGAGAAATTAAATTTTTTGGGGTTCTTTGCTTCAGATGGAAATTGCGACCTGCATCTTTCACGCCGCACGACAAATGCATATCCGAGGCGCCTCGGTAAAATGCTTGTACCAAGCATAATATGACATATATCTTAATGAGAACATTTGAGAAGACTGCTGAAATATACAACAATAAATCCTGAAAATTTCGTTTCAATCGGCTATTTCTTTTCTTTCCAAAAAAATCCTAAAAAAATCGATTTTTTGAAGCCTCTAAAGCAGGCTCCCCCTTAAGGAAGAAAGGAACGCCTTTGACAGTGAAAAAGGGTTTAACCATCCATTTTATTTAGTGATCATCGATTCTAATATTTTTAAGTAACGCGATACATTTGTAGCTTAACTATTATTCGCACACTCTACTATTTGGTACCAATATTTACTTTCCGAACATTTAAAATTGTGGATTGAAGTTTATTTGGCTGTTTTTTTTATCCGTTTACGTTTTTATGCGTTTATATTCTTTTCTTTGGGTTTGTTTAGGTTCGACCGGGTTGGTTTGGGTTTATGTATAGGTTTGTTGAAGTATGCTTGAGTTGTTTGGATTTTTTTTTAGTTTATTTAGGGTTTTTGGCTTATTTATAATTTATTGTGTGTTGATCGGACTTATTCAAGTTTATTTGTATTAATTAAGTTCTTCCTCACGGCTACGCGTTGTTCACGCTTTTATCTGCCTCCTTCCGTCTCTCCCAATTCAAATATACCGGTTCGTTTCAGATTTATTAGATTTGGCTGGATGCGTTTAGATTAGATTGGACTTTTTCGGTTTCCCTTCGGTTTGTTCGAGTCCATTTGAGTTTTTTTGGATCCGTTTGGGTTTATTTAGATTGGGTTCGACTTATTTGATTTTGCCTGCGCTTATCTAAGTCTATTTGGGTTTGCTTAGTAAAATTGAAGTTGAGTCAAATAAAAAACATTTAAAATCGATATATCAAGAACCATCGCTGGTGGACAAAATTCATTTTAAGGGTTCTCTTAAAATATTAAAAGATAGGTCCGTGTAAAATTTCAGCTGGATAGGAGAGCGGAGAGAAGTTTCGCAGCTTTACCAAAATTTTACGCTTTCGATATCGGCTAAAGTGATACCCCGAACGATATATGAAACGAATTATGCCAAAATGTATGAATATTAAAGAAACCCTGGACACCATATAGTAAGCTTATCTCCGCGTAAATATTTCCGAGCATCAATCGTTTATCACTGAAAAATCTGCTGCGTTCACTTTCGACGTATGTCACTTATCGCTCAAGCTCGAACGCGGCCCTCGGTTCTTTTAAGCAGTGTATGCGTTTAAAGTTCGTGACGAGATTCAGTGCGCCGACGAGAAAAATATACGAATGAAAAAAAAAAAGAAAGAAAAACTAGAATGTCGAAGATTCTACTAACTTACGATCTTTGAGTTTCCTACACTACTCTTATTGACTGATAAGTAACAGTTCATTTTCGATCGGGTTATCCCTGGAGTTAAGTGAGTCATATCGAGAGGCCAAGAGCAGAGTCTCGTTTAACCGAACGATATCTCGTACCGATGTACAAAAAACATTAGAGGAATTAAAAAATTGATACTTTCTTTACCGCTTAGCGATTAACTAAAAATATATTTTAACAAACAAATTGACGACGTTTTGTAATGTTTCGTCGTTGCGCTTGCAAAACCCACTATGTGTTTTTAGTTGATTTTTTTGGGAACAATAAATTATTTTGTTTAATGATTGATGGACTTATTAATATTTTAGACTTATCAAGGTTTTGTTAAACACATTTTTAGAGGGTAATAATACGTAATTGTTTTTTTATACTCGACGTGCAATTTGATTTTAAGGCCATGTAGCGAAAAAAATTCAACAAAATGAACATAACGATTTTGGCAGGGGCGCGGACGGTTTTATCACGTGTTGTGGTTTTTTATAATAAAATGCATTTATTCAGATACATACAGGATGTCTCTCAAATAAAAATGTCCTCGGAAATCGAAGGTGGGAAGTGGAATTCTCATTTGATTGATATTAGCATGAAACTCACCGGTCGATGTTGTTTTTTTTTTATTTACTTCATCGTAAACGGAGGTGCATGTTTTTGTTAAAGATACATGTAAAAATCGATTAATCGATTGACTGTTTTGAAGTGATTTTATGCGCACAATAATTTTCGAAGGTATTTTGTAATTTTGATAAATATGTAAAACGGATAAAAATTTGAGTAAAATGAGACATTTTTTCTTTTATATTTTTATTGAATCGTAAAATATGGTATTTACACGATATTTTTTGATTCAGTAACCAGAATACGGCAACATTTATTGCAGTAACATTTTACGAAAAAAGAATTAGGTACAAGAGTAGGACATGGGCTTAAAAAATTATGTCTTCGAAAAATGAAGGCCATCCTTATGTATATGCGTAACCGAAAGAAAAATAAGAAAATAAGTTTTCTTTTTAATATGACGAGGGCTTTGAAATCGCGGAGGTCAAGGCTCTTCATGGTGTTTTATAATGAGCCACACTCTTCTCGATTATTTGTCCCATTTTTAAAAAATAATGTTTTCTGTTTCGTTTAATTTCTAATGAAGATGGGGGAGATACGATATTTTTCGAGTAAATAACCTCGATAAATTCGGGCCTGTTTGAAATGTGCACGAGTATAGTAGTAGTAAATTAATATCCACGTCGAGAGTTTTAAGAATCGAAAATTGATTTATTCATTTATAATTTATAATAGAATTAAATTTAATTTCTACTAATTTCAGTAAATTGATATAAAAATTTAAAAATGTATATTTATTCGATTTAACCCGGTTCGGTTATCGTCGGTCGCTGGAGATCCGGGCCATGTTTCTTTTATCTCATTTCTCGGTATCTACTTCAGGTGTTCATAAGGAAAAATATGATACTTGTTTGAATCTTTTGCGATCTGATAGTGTGCCTTTAAATTAGCAGTATTTAAAAGTTATCAGGAACTTTATCAGATTTTTAAATCTCGAATTATGCGTTTTAACATGCCTCGAGTCTTCAGCGACTCACGATAGCCTGACAAGTTGCCGAAACAAACGATAACCTGATCAAATTAATTGATTTATAATTTATAATCTTACTTAATTATCTTATTCAGATGTAATTACGTATTTGTAATTAATATTAATGTAATTGATAACCATTATTCATAACCCGTAAATTAAATAATATTTTATTTATCATTATACATTTTATTAATTAATTGGTAATGTTTAGTTGATTATTAGTAACCTTATAATTATGCTAAAATCGTTACGATCAAATTTATTATAACAATTTTAGTATGCCTTACTGATAAGATTCATATGGTATTCCATTTTATCTCTTGTTCGCCATCAAGAAACGAGTGGAACCGGAAACATTGATTTGAAACGCAATTTCCTTTATCTTTATCGAAACTTCAGCGCCGCGATAATTCCTCATACGGGTTTCCCGGCTTTTATTTCTATTTTGTGTCTGCCTAAATATCGAGTGTTTATTGGTGGTTCCGTACGTTCATTACGTTTCGATTGATCCAAATGCTCTACATGATGCATATACAACGAAGCTGGATTTTTCATAGATTATTTTTCTAACTATTATTTTAATAGTTATCTAAAGGTAACCTGTAACGAATTATTGTTAGTTGATAAACTAAATTAAGAAATATTTGTCGTGAAAAAAAAAATGAAAAAATTTTTTAAGATATTTACGTTGGCTTATTTTGATTATCGATTCTGCTTTTGATTATGATTTTTTTTATTTTATTTTGGTTTCTTTTTTTTATTATAATTTATTTTGTAAAAGAGTTTCGTGATTGATAGGAAATTTTTAAAATACCTTTTTATAATTGCCGAAATGTATGTCTCGCAATATTATAGCATAACAGCCAAAATAAAAATAACATTATGCGCCAGGAAACTCCATTTTTCATTTAGACGATTGAGCTTTACGGCTTGGACTAAAAATGATCGAAATAACAAAAAATAATAATGGTAATCTAAAAAGATGAGTGACCTATAATTTTTCGAGGCGATGAAAAAGTCACTGCTTTTTTATCTGTGTGCCTATGACATTAGTCGCTCAGATAGCGGCAGTCCTTATCATTACAATTTATTTTGCTCTCTCAGATAGCGTTTAGATTTTCACGAGGCCATGAAGGGTTGGAATTCTGGATGAATAAACTCTGCTTTACTATAATAGTATAATCAATGTTTATTATTAAGTTGAAATATTTTGTGATTGATCACATATATGAGCGAGCCAATCAATAAAGTCAGTTTTGGAACTAAGGATTTATAATGTGCGAAAAAATTGATAAACAATCGTAAGGGCTTATAGATTGAGGATAATTGGCAATATTAAATTATTATTAAATTCAGTGATAATTTCATATCATCAATAAATAAAATGTTTGTTATTACTAATATTTATTTATATCCAAATCATTATTTATCTGGATACATATTGTATGTGTTTATTATGGGGTTACATCTAGTCAGAATCCTCGAAAAATATCGTTTTTTCGTTGTCGACGGATTCTTAAAGTATGACATTTCGAAAATATTTTTGAAAATTTTATGTCAATCCGTTTAAAATTGAGCAAGTTACGGCCATTTTTATTAGTTACGGTCTGTGGGCCGCGTGACCCGACTTCAGATTTAAACCGCGTTTTTCTGAAAACATCTTTTTCAAAATCGGTAATCACGATATCTAAAAAACGAGAGAACCGATTTATCTGAAATTTTGCATACTTTTTTTCTATTAGAAGGCAGTCCTTGATCGAAGGATTTTTTTTCGGTATCAATTTCCTGCACTAATGGAATTTGTATATGACTGAACTTTCAACTTCAATTATTATAAAGGAAAATGAATATGGAAAATTAACATTTCTAAGTATTTATTATAATTTATTTATTATTAAACTAGCAATGTATTATAAAATGGCTGTCATTCATTATCCAATTATCTATTTTTATAAAGCTTACCATGTATAACTTGATCTTGTAAATACGTGGTTCTCTGCTTTGGACGAATTTTTTTCCCCTACGATCATTCAGTTATAACTTACTCAAATTTTGTAAAAATAGCACACTTTTGATAAAAAATTAAACTTATGCTATTTTTTAAAAACGTTACTCATTAAAAGGTTTACATTGGCTCGAAAAAATTATTTTATCCGGTAATACCTTGAGTAATGCATTATATCTGATAAACATCATATTTTCTATCTATATCTATCTATATAAAGGTCATATTTCTATCTATATAAAGGACAAAACGTATGTTCCTTATAGCTTCGAAATGACTGAACCGATTTCGATAAAATTTTCAGGCAATCTTCCGATTGGCCTGGCGGGTGATCCTGTAAAGTTTGTTAGCGTTCGGATAAATATTTTTTTTTATTTTCAATAACAGTTTTGCTATCGCCATGCTATTTTTTTTTATAACAGAATATGTGTTGACACATGCGTCGTATATTTTCATGTGATTAATGTTATTGCTGTAATGGTTGTGGGTGACATTCGTAATAGAGCTTAAATAATAGAGCCCATTTGGATTACTTATGAATATAACAATTTATTACCTATAAATATAGAATATATATATATATAAATCTTTACTCGCTAGAGCAAAGAGACGAAGAAAATGAAATCTAGGAACAAATGTAATATAATATGAATTGCGATGGTTTCGTTCCCAGAGGTATTGCTCTTATTTTATTGTTTTATTACGTTTATTGTAGTCAAAATTTCAAAATAAAATCATTATTCTTAAATAAAGAATTATTTTAAAAATCCAACTTATGTAAATTTACGTCCAGCGAAGCGGGCGGGGTTTGCTAGTCCATAATAAAAATCACCGATGACAAATCGCAAGAAATTCGAGTCCCAAAAAAGTTCTAAAAAACTACTTTTTATGTCTGAAAACAATTATAATTAAATTTATTTTATGGAGTTCCTGATTTTGATACGAGATTGAGCTTGTCCCGAATATGATTCTCAGACACGAGTGGAGGGATGTTCATATTGGGAACTGGGAAGGACAAGTGTACTTATCTAGTTGAGTCTACTTACGCCTACTTTCCGGGTCACTGAGGTTACTATATTATCCAGTGAAGGAGCTGCAATGTAATCGTCCAAACTGTCGAGGAGGTTGCATGTAAGCCAAATTCAAATGTTCGTCTACGCTTCTCGTATCCGAGTACTCGTATATGCACCGCACGCTGATGGAATCGCAACAGCTGATCTTGATAATATCGCATTCTTCCCCATCCCACTGGAGGACTGGCTTAATAGGCTCGACCTTAATCTCTTCGGAAAAGAACTAGAAGCAAACGAGTCCTATGCAGACATCGATCCTGCTTCCCTTCCGTAGTTGAAAAAAAAATAGAGTAACGTATTTAAATTTTTTAAGGCAAGATACTGAGCTACATCAAAGATGAAACTAATCTAGGTTTATCAATCATTTGATACAAGAAAACATTCGATTTGATTGTTGGGAAAAAGATGGTTAGTTTTCAATCGAACGTTAATTTCTATTTGCTGTTTATTATTTTATTAATTAAACATTTATTAGTAAAGGCTTATTGTGATTGAACATTTAAATAATAATTATTATGTAATACTAATAACGATTTGTATTAATAAAACACTTAATAATAAAGACTTATTGTTTTTTCTTTTTAACTGTGATCATATTATTTCTTATTATGATAAAACCTTTATAATTAAAGTTTCGATTAATAAAATAATAAAACTTCAAACATATATTTTTGATTTTAAATTAATACACATATTTGTTGACACATGTATTTATTAATTAAACCTTCGCAGTCGATGATCGAAATAATAACATTAAATAAAGTAGTTTGTTTCAATTAAACTCAGCAAGGTTTTTTTTAATGCAGTTAAAAACGCATAATTTTCAAGCTTTAATAAACGTAATTTATATTGGTTAAAAATTAATGAAAGCTTTCACTATTAAAGGCTTAATCGAGAAATACATGTTTTATATTCATAATTTTCCTATATATATAGTAATTAAAGGCTTCATTATCTTTTGTTATTTATAAATTAAACCTGTAGGTATACTTTTTAAAATATTCTTATCAACCCTAAACCTTTATGGTTTTTAAGATAAAATATGGACGTTTTCTTATTAAGACTTTATTTTTACGATCTAAACCCATATGGAGAACAAGATGGAACAAGTTTGCACTATAACTTAGAAATGTGTTTAAATACAAATATTAAAAAAAAAGTATGGACTAACTTTCCTACCAATCAGCCCCCAATATCTCAGTAATTCGGTTACGAAAAAGCTTCAAACTTTTAACATGATCAAGTTACAGAAAAATATTTATAAAAAGAATATACGGGATGAAAAACGATTGATTGAAATAAAAGGAACAAATCTTAATATCTCACGTCAGGAAACGTCAAGAAAAACGTTTCGAAGATGTTAAGTCATGACGAATGGAAAAATTTCGCACCTTCTTGAAAGGTGGCTACAAAGAATTTTCCAATTCTCTTATTAATAGCTTCTCGGAAGGAAATGTATTAGCGTTTAGTCGACGTTGTTATTCCTGCTTACCACCCATTAAGTGCAAAACTGCACGGGCACAGGATTAACTGACGAACGCTACTGATGAACACTATGATTATGAGGTCGTTTCAAAAGTCCCCGAGTACACCACTAATAAAACCCAAGGATACTATTAGAGTCTCATATGTATAATAGATGTGAAAACGAAGGTTTTCCGGCTATGTTCATTTATTTAAAAATTGACATTTTTCCATATCTGGCTTTTTTAATTCTCCATAAATATATAATTCCCTGATAATAATTCACTATAACTGAAGTTTTACAAAATTTGCTCGCACACTATTTCTTTCTTTGTCACATAAAATATATATACATTAGGGTGGTTTTTATTTTTTGTAATTTCGAATTTTACTGCTCGAACCGACCAAAACGGTTACTAATATATATCCAAAAAAGTATGTAAAGTGCGCAGCCTGAGAGTCAATCTTAAAGAGTACTGCCAAAGGAGTGAATTTTTGTATTTAATTAACATGACCCTATCGACTAGATGTGTTATATTTTTTTTGTCTGATTTAATATTGCTCTGAAAAATTTGAAACTTACTGAGTGTCTCTATTGTAGTTATAGGTACTTCAGAAAAAAATAAGAGATTTTTAGCGACATAAGTTTTGGACGAATCGCTTGGCTAACATAAAATATTGTTTCAGCTGCTTGAAAATGGTAATAGATTTATTTCACCGTTATAAAAATAAAATAAAAAATCAATTTTCACTTAAGCGCATTCAAAGTGTTATCAATATAAAAACATAGCTCCGATTGATAAAAAGTAAATTTTTATTTTTTTTTTGTGACGGTGGAAATTTTTTATTTTCTTTTTCAAACAGTTAAAATAATATTTGATGTTAGCCAAGCGATTCGTTTAAATCTTCTGTCGCTAATAATCTCTTATTTTGTTCTGAAGTACCTATAACTATAATAGAGACGCTCAGTAAGTTTCATATTTTTCGGAGTAATATTAAAATATACAAAAAAAATATACCGCAACTGGTCTATACCGCAACGTCATACAACGGCATAATGATAATAATAATTACAAATAATAATTATTATCATCATTATGATAACAATAATAATTATTCTTATTACTACTTTGCACGAGTAATATTTTATGTCCTCTCGTTATTTGGACTTCATGTTCTTGGATACTTTAATTAATATAAATTATAATATTAATTGGAATAAAACAAATTAACTCATGAAAAATTAAAAGACTCAACCCCTCCTAAGTATGAATATGTTTTGATGCAAGTAAATACCTCGTACAAACCCTAGAATGTTCCAAAATCTATTTTATGTTGAGTTTTAGGATAAAAAGTATACAATCAGAATATATGCATTAAAAAATATCGTCGTTGAAAATTAAGGGACTTCAAATAAAAAAAACTTTCCATATTTCATAACTTCGTTAACTCTATTTATGTACAAACGAAATATTGTTATGAATTTTTCTAAAAATTTCATCGATTCACTCGGTCATAGAAAATTAAAAAAATGGTGGACCATGAATCACATTGGTGGATTTAGGTGATAATGATATAAACTTTCTCCCCGACTTCGATAAGCTTCATAATGTGACTATGGCTATGCAGGAAACGTGGAAGCGACGACGAATCACGATACTGATCCGAATTCAAATTACGAAGGCCTCGAGGCGTACTTGCTCACGCACGATAATTAAACCGTCTCGAGAAGCCAGCTTAGTTCACAAAAAAGCATGCTTGGGCCTGCATCGGAGTGGAACGATCATTCCAGAGGCTGCTCCCCGTCTTCTCATTCTGGGTCGCGAAGTAGGTCAGTTAGATAGCATGCGGAGGAGCGTACTCCTCGCCTAACATCGCATTTATGAATTGATGTAGAGTCTTTCCGTGAAGCAGCCATGAATTCCTCATGTTTGAAATATATATGTGGAAAACCTAAAGTAGTATCATTAATCGACACCGTCCTCGTCATTAAGAATATTACTATTACTTGTTTCATTATTATTATTATTATTATTTCATTGTATTATTGTCTTTCATGATTTTTTTTATCAACGTTTTCATAATTATTTTTAAAAATAATTATTACTTTACTATTGATTTTTTTTTCGTACAATAAATAATAAAATATTCGTATAATATTATACTTTATTTTTAATATTTTTTATTTTCTTATTCATTTCACTATTTTTATTATAAGTATATCTATATTCATTATTCATCATTGGTGTTGTTATTTATCCAACGTTTCTATATTATTGCAGTAAGAATAATGATATATATATGTTTATATATAATCATTTATTATATGCATCATTATGTATTTACATCAATTATTTATTCTTGGTATTGTAATTTTTTATTATCGTTATCAAATTATTTTATTATTAGTATATACAAGTAACGTTTCTTAACTACTTGTTACGAGAGTGAGTTTTCTTAGGTTCATTAATTGTTATAACTGATAATAGGTTGAATAAAACAAGTGTCTAATGAGAAATTTTTAATCGATAATTTCAAGGATTAAAGACGGAGATAACATTGGGTAGAAAATAATAAGTAATGATCATAGAGCGATCATAAATCACAGTTGCACTTTATTATTGATATTAATAGTTTTTTATCCAACTTTTCAAAATCGCGGGGCAAATCACAAAATGTCATCATATAGGTAAACCAGGAAGTATGTACTTTCGATCTGTAATCAAATGTAGTTTTACTTTTAATCAATTATCAAATAATTGAAATATATTATAAAAAGAATAAAAAATGGATTTAAGAAGAGTTATGGAAAAAAGATGATAAAAGACATTTTGCTAAAACGATATTTCATCGAAATGCACTATACTGAAATCGTTAAAAATTCTAGACAGATTTGAAAAACATTTGGCACGAATATTTTATGCATAAATATCTTGAAGGCAACTACTTTGTGCATAACCTTGCAAAATTTCGAACCCTCTTTTCTCACGGACGGTTGTCTCATTTTTAAAAAACGAAGCTGCAAGCCTTGTCAAATTCATGGACGCAGAGGATTGTTCTGTTATTTTACGTTAACAAAACATCCATCGTTGAGGAAACTCGGTTCAATCATTTTAGTTATCTCTCTTGCAGTCACGTGTCACGGGGTGCATCTTCTTCCTCGCCTTAAACGCATAAGATTAACCCTTTACGGTGCAAGGTCGTTCAATTTGTTGGTTTTATTGATACTAGATGGTAAATAGGTTATTATTAACGGAAATAATAATTTTTAAAAAGTTCTTAAAGATTGAGTATTTATTATTCCAAAAAACTGCATATTTTGTTGCGCATTTGCAATAAAACAAAATCTGTCTAAGAAATAATAAAAAAATGATTTTCTAGTAAAAATATTATTGATTATTGAAATACATCCTCTTACTTCTTAGTTATATCGATTTCAACAGCCAAATATCACTATTTCACCAAAAAATATTTTTTCGTAAACGAACTCGAAGAACGCAAAACAGGCTTGTACTCGTTCGTCACTTAAATCAAACACAAATGCAAGTATCGCCATCTAGTGAGCTCGTTTGTTACTAAATCGTTAGAATGCTTTGTTGCCGATGTACAACATCGAGTAAAGTCGATCTGTCGCCATTTGGTATAATTTTACTTCTATTTGAATGGTCTGGTGCAGAAGTACAACATGACTCTATAAAGGGTTAAGTATATAGTGTTTTGTATCTTAGAAAGTATATCTATATAGAAAATATACCACGTGCTAACGTTTAACACGTTTCATCAACGCGCACTTTATTGTTGTATAATATTGATATTCATAATTAGCTGTTTCGAGCTTATTATGCACTGCCATTTATACAATGTTCTTGTATCATACCTTTGCTAGTGTGGTGTACTTGTATCGATGTTAGTTTCGCTTTCCATACTTAAAAGTATATACAAAAATGAATCAAATGAAAAAGATTTCGAATAAGAATTCTGAAACACATTTAATGTGTTGAAAACTCAATTGTGTCCTTTTTTTTCATATTTTCATAAAAACATTTTTGTTTCAAAGTAACAGCAATAAATAAATAAGTCAAGTCGTCGACTGTCAACAAAAAAAAAACAATGCAAAGAAATTTTGAAAAAATCTAAAAAATTAGGTGACTAACAAATATCAAAATATAACTTTTCACTCTTTCTTATTTTTCAATATTCTCAAAAAACTGGATTTTCAGAGCTGGCTTTTCAGAAACCTGATTTTTTATGCATAAAAAATTAAAGAACTCTGCAAAAACGGCCACAAATATTTTTTTTTTCAACCAAACTGAAGCTAACGGTATTCTTTTCAAATACCTTAATACTAAATAATGAGATCTCTACTTTTCAAAATCCGGCGTGAAATTTTGTAACGTGCAGAAATCATCGATATACCAACATTTTCAAAATGACGTAGCGGCTACAAAAAAAAATTAAAAAAATAAACATGAAAACTAAAATGAAGCTCGCTTTGCTGTCTTCAAAGTGCTGCACAGTAAATTGATTCACTTTTTGATTCGCCGAGATATTCGTTTTTTTGTCCGGACACAAAATGTACAGATTACCTAATACTTTTGGCTAAAGCTGTATGTGTGTGTGTGTGTGTGTGTGCGTGTGCGTGTCTGTGAAAACACATTCATATACACTTATTAATCAACACTTTATCATCATTAACTGTATCAGTGCATCCTCGACTAATCACGTAGCACGCTACATGGATCGTAGCTTAAGTACTATTAAGCAGTGTGCATTATCAGTGAAATCTACGAAATACGGTGGAAAGTAAATCGAGATGCTAAGCATTCATAGTTGTCATTCGTATCTTATAAGTTATCGCATTTTATAAGTCCATTACGTCAAAAACAAGAATTTGGAAACGTATATTTCTAGTTTCCTCGTAGTCGATATATATTTTTTAGTTCCTGTACATATATAGAATATATTCATGGCGGTTTTTGCATCCTAACTTAGCGTTGTTGTGTCCATAAGCGTCTTGAATCACGTTATACCTTACCGAGGGCACGAGGAAACTACAGGAAACCCATGTCAGAATAGACGGACCCTCGGTGTTATTCCAATTTTCTGGTGCACGGTGTTTGACCCAAGTACCTAAATTAAGGTTTCAGAAGTTTGTCCAAAATGAATGATTTTTATATAACACTTGTTTAATATTCAAGTAATGAATCCTAATATGTTAAGGCATCTGGCTACCTTGGCCGATCAAAAAAGGGTATATTGAGAAAAAAATAGTTAAATAAAAAATATGGGCCGGAATATTTTTATTCTTTTACACAACGTCAGAAATGGCTTTGAAAATAGCGTTAATACATTTCCGTTCAAAATATAAAAATATGTTATGGTCAGCCGAAAAAGAAAATTTGTATTATTCACTGATATTTTTCGAGCAAAAACGATAATTACAAAAAACTAAGATATAGCGAAAATTCTACGTGACATTCTAGATATTGAATCTAAAAATATTCTCTAAACATTTGAAAGCAATCGGCCGGATAGCTTACGATATTTTGATGGTACCAGTTTAAAAAATGTAATATATTAATAATAAACCTCAAATCGTTTATGAAATATAAAAACAATTAATAAAAAGGAAGTCTCAAAAATAAATATCAAATACTTTAAGGCCACGTTGAAAATCTACATTTCCTCACAAAATTTCGAACACAGTTTTCTTACAGACGGTTGCTCCTTTTTTGAAAAACGGAGCATCACGATTTGTAGTATTCATAGATGCAGAGATTCATTCTTTTATTTCACGTTGAAGAATATTCATCTTTAAGAAATATCGTAAATCGCTTCTGTGGATAATATTGTAAAAATACACATTTTAGCTTAGTGAAGGTGCTAACTACATTCGTGGATATAAGGAGTTGTAAATTAAAAAATGAAGCTCGACAGTTCTGTAGTTGTGCAAAATCGATCCACGGAAAGAGAAAAAAAACGTAGTTTCTAGAAAAAAAGCATATAAAGTTGTTTGTTTAATCGCCAATTAGTGTTACCGAAATTTTAGCAGCGTTGTTTTTTGTATATATTCTCTTTCGAAAAAATGTGAAAAAATCGATTTTCCAAAGTGGTTAAACCTGGATAATACCTTAAAAAGGAAAATAAGAACACAGAAATTATAGAAACCATTGAGCAAAAAGTTAGTCTAAACTGAGGAATCGTGCATTTATAAGACTAGCTTGTAACATAAATATTTAGCTCTCCAAACCAGTTGACTTAGTAAGAAATTAATACTTAGAAATATTAGTTTTCCACTTTTAATAATAATTGAAATAGAATTCGCTGGTATTGGCATATGCTTATCTGAGATTTTGTCAGTGACTGTACATCCGCATTAACTGACGAACAAAAAAATTCTCAATTTTTAAACTAAATATATATATTCAGATTATTTTATTCCTATCAATCATTACTTAAAAACTTGATATGTATAGTGAGTTTTACAATTATTGGCGTTTAATTCATCATTGAAATAAACCTTTTACTATTTTATAAATGAAAACGCAACAACGCAATTTATGTATTTGCAACTTAGTCTAATCAATCGCTTGATCCGATATCTTGATGCTATAATATTTTCAAAATCAGTTAAATTTATTACACGGATGTATTTTGCGAACATTTTCATAAGTCTACAAATTCCGCAAGCATTGCAAATTCCAAAAATTCTTTTGGAAAAAATAGTGAAATACCGGGATTCTAAAAATTCTAAAATTCTAGAAATTGTATAAATTCGACAACAGTGAATTCTACCAAGTATCATTCTTCAATTTTTTAAGAACTTTGTCGTTTTTGTGCTACCCGCCCAATAATATCTTCAAAACGAATGAAAACAGGGAGAACAGGAAGAACGTTGTGAAAAAATGAAAACAAAAAAACAAACAATAAGATAGAAAATGATATGAGAACGACAAAAATTATGGAAATAGCAAGGGAACTAACGGAGATTGGATGCAAAGAGCAAATTGTGCCACAATAGTGCCATTCACCAGTCAAAGCTGTAATAGTTACCGAACCAGTGCAGAAAAGGAAGCTAGACGGATGATCTAGGCCAATGGAAAAGGAAAGTGCGGTGCGTGTAACGTGGGCATGATAGAAGGAATTGCGGGTTGATCACTCAGTGCGAGCAACAGCCGCAGTTAGTTGAATGAATATGCTGCCATAAAATGCATCTGGAGAGGTAATACCAATCAATATAACAGAATGATCCACCGTCATAATTATGCCGTTAGAACGCATCCTGCAATGTCCCTTATCACGTGTAAGAACTGCATGCTCTTCTATATATCGCCGCTGTGCCTTTCTATTTTGCACGAATGATACATTGTAAATCTTAACGAAGGCTTAAGACGGAATGATAAGACACTTCGCCAAGAGAGTTGTTTGGACATACAAGACTGGCTGTTAAGATTATTAAGTTCTGCTGCAAGCTCTACCATTTCAAATGTTCGCAGAACAGACCATTTTTTTTCTAAATCCAAATTCTACTTGAAAAAAGACAACCTCCCTAAAAGTAAATATACTTTGAAATTCATATGTGTATAAATTCATATTTTATATAAATTCTATATACACTGTACAATTTCAGTTATAAACTTTTCAAGGGGTACATCAAATATTACTATCAGTATTAATAAGAATAAAGTAGAATATCAAGTATTAATAAGAATAAAGTAGAAGTGAAATGCAACATATGTATGAAACTCATTAATATTTAACAAGAGCTATTAGTGCATAAGTTCCGATATTTTGTCAATAGCACTATATCTCCTGTGTAAATGTTTTATTGTCCAGTTAATAATTTGATTCGTAATAATTAAATATTTAACCAATTCAAGTTTCCCATTTTCCCTATGGAACTTTTATTGAAAGAGGGTTCTGCTTTGGAAGGTCCGTAAAGTCGAAATCATTGTTCTGTTACTTCTGCCGATAGATAAACTATCCAAGAATATTTTCACAAAGTTACAGAGACCAGTTTTAAGTTTTAAAACCATAACCTCAAATCACCATATTAAAAAAACCACACAGAAACAAAAATTCTAACGAGGAACTCAGAGTATTCGAAAGTTCTATTTTTAGGGTCGATGAAACAAATTTTGAACTCGATTCAAAACGTTAGGTTTTCGCCACAATTTTAAATATCCCTATAAAACATCCAATAAAAAATATAAAAAATCAACGTCCGAGGTAGCTTAAACGTAGCTAGCTCCGATGTTAATTGGTTTTACGTTTTTGGAGTCGCTGAAATCGAATGAAAAAAGTATTTAACTCTATCACGTCCATTTTTTTCTATAACCTCAAATAACTTTGTCATTAGAGGGTTACTGGAGATTATTGTTAAAATTTCACGTGATACAGTAAAATAGATTTCGAATTCCGTTTTAGCGATTCACAAAACTTCTAAAAAACATGGTTTGAAGCCCAAGTCTAAAAACATTTTTTTTGCCAGGCTATGTATTAAATTGGATAAAATCATACATTAAACTGTATAATTATTTAGCAAGCACTGAATAATTTCAGCACATCTTACAGAAGAGCAAAAGTTGTAATAGCATTGAAAGGAAGAAACAGTGCCTCCATAAATGTAAGGCCGACTGCGTTGCTTCGAATTCGTCCTCTTTCTTTTACGACCTTCCAGTGTCTTGCTTATACCTGTATTTTTAATTTATTGTTAATTCCGTACAGCTATAGCAAAACACGCGAGCGATGGAAATCTTACAGGGAAAGGAAGCGAAAAACCAGAAGAAATGTCGATCTACTGGACAGGACAAAGGAGTTCTTCGTCATGCCATTGGGATGATTTGGTCACGCGGTAAAATTTATTTGCAGTGCGGAAGACATAATCGCACATGGAATGAAAGTTGACTGTGTCAACCGAGTGGAAGCGCTACGGATGATACTCATTTTAACGCGATGATGGCCTTGTATATAGGAATTCAGGAAGAAGCCTTCAGCGTGCTAATTCACATTGCGATGATCCTAGCGTTCTTATATTTGCACTGGAGTGATTCCTCGTTCAAAATTTTAGTCTTTTGCTGTATCATTTTTAAATGCAAGATAAATTGCAGTAAAATTGAGGCAAGCGAAACCCAAGCAAAGACAAAAAAGCTGCACATGAAATGGACGCTAACTGTTTCATAGATTGAATACTCAAACAAACCCAAAGAAACTCCGTATGCATGAGCTGGTTATGGAGTTTGTTTGGGTTTCTTTGGGTTTATATTTATCCACAAATAAATTCTAACGTTTATAAGTATTTGAGTTTGGTTACCTTGACCAAGTGTACCTAAACTAACCCAAGCACTCATCAATGTTTGAGACTCGGGTATTGTTTGTTTGCGTATAAGTCCCAAACATTTATAAGTTTACTTGGGTTCGTTCGATCAACCCAATCAAATTGGGTATAAGTTCCAAATATTGATGAGTGTATTTGGATTCACTAAATCAACCCAAATGCAATGCATATAAGTCCTAAACATTGATCAACGTTTGTGTTCGTTTGGGTTGACCAAGTAAATTCGAAAACTGATAAATGTTCAGGACTTCGGTATTGTTTCTTTGGGTATCAATCCCAGACATTTATGACTGTTTGGATTTGTTTGGGTTCGCTTGACCAAACCAAACAAATTGGATATAACTTTGATGAGTGTTCAGGTTGACCAGGTAAATCCACATATTTATCAACGTATTGGGTATTGTTCGCCAACCCATATTAATGATGTATAAATCCCAACATTGATGACTGTCTGAGTACGTTCGGGTTGATCAAGTAAACTCAAATAGTCATCAATGATTGACGCTTGGGTATAAATCTCAAACATTACTGACTGTTTGTGTTTGTTTGGGTTCATTTTATCAACGTCAACAAGTTGGTTATAATGAGTGTTTACGTTGGCCGCGTTAACCCATACACTGATCAATGATTGTTTCAGCAGGGTAAGTGAAGGCACACGAATCTAACACACATATCAATGATTACCAGTTAAACCCAAACGAACTCGCATTATCTCAGAACAATAAATATATATCTAGATCGACATGTAATACTACTCAGTAAAATCAATCCCTTTGTCAGGATTATCAAAAGGCAAAACGATTTTAATGTTACTGGTAGTCATCCATGTCAACGCGAAACCTGGGTACTATTCGCGATTCAATGGGGGTCCGTATGAAGGCAAAAAGAATTCCTACTGGAGAATCTTGACGTTTACGTGTGTGAAGCTGTGCGTCGAAAAGTAGGAATGGCACGCAGGTCCAACATAGAAATGTTGGTACCAGCGGGATCGCGGTGATGGAACGGTCGTAACAGGCAGGGGGCTGTGCGCTTGTAGTAGTGGACGTGGTAGTGCAGCCGGTCCGGCTTTCTCGGCGAGAAGTGTACCTTGGCACACTTAGAAGCAACCCCACGCTAGAGTGCTGTCGAGCCAGACGACGAAGCCAAGACAAGCCGTTCGACTCTCTTCGGGTACCACTCTAGTCTCATAGAAACGTCACGGATACCAGATTCGTCCTCTCCAATCGCCATGTTCCCAACCGCCATCTACAGCAAAACGATTATCCACGTGGACGAAACTGCCTTTGGTCCACACCCCCCTATTTCAAGCTTTACCCACCCGGCCTACTAATTGTAATGTCCAGCCAATGGTGCAACGATTTATTTGGTTATACTCGCAAACCGGAATTATCCACTAGTCTTTCGACGAAATTGTACATCGTAGTATTCAACGTAAACTGGAATTTGGTATTTTTTAACGCCTCACGTTTTCTTTCGATCAAATGCTTTTTCGACTAAAAATTTTTGGTTGTAATTTTAAATAAACATGAGGAGTGTTTCTCATGTTTTTATCGATGAAAATAATAATTATTAATCCTAATTATTCATGTAATTTTATTATTCTCATTATTATCCATTAAAAGTTGATTATTTTTAATAGTATGTAATTTAATCATTTAGTTGTATTTTTATTCATTATTAATTAATTTTATCACTTTATCAAATTATTAAATAACTGATTATTATTAGTTTTCTAAATGTTCATTATAATCATCAATATTCTTTTCGATATAATTAATACCTTTCTGACAACCCCAATATTTTAACACCTACTCCGAATGAAAACGTGAACCATGATTTTTGCAGTAAACTTTGCAGTAGATTTAGGGAAACAGAATATTCAGTATTAAAAAAAAAAATAGCTGTGATAAAAATAGCAAGAAATTGGCATTTTTTGTATGGCATAGTTTAGCCAGAATGTTTTGAATTACAAAAAAAATGCACGATGTTTCCTTTGTTTTCATCTTATCTTTAATTATCTATTACTAAAATAATTGATATTCTAAATGTAATGAATGACAGTAAAAATGATTAAGGTTTTTCCGATTATTATTAATACATAATCGCTTTAAATATAAAAACAACGATTTTCAATATAAAGTAATAGATTTAAAGAAGCGCGAAAGAAAATCCTAAGAAATAATTTCCATGATATTTGCAACACTAATAAATACGAATTTGACGTGTTCGAATTTCGGACTGAAAGATCATTTCATATTAATTAAAATATCCATGCATTTTTCATTCATTTTCAATTCTTACTTTGAATTCTATTAACAAAATATGTGGAAATACCGATAAAATCAACAATGGCCGAATTCTCTGAATGTATGACATTTATTAATGTAATGATGTAGTAGGTTATTAGTGAAACTGCCAATACAATACTATTAAAAATATTCCTAGTAATATTCGCAAAATATTTTATATCTAATATTTAAATAAAAATTCAAAAAGAATACTTCCAAAATATTCAGAGATTCACAATTGAAATTTATGTTGGAGTTGTATTAATTAAAATTGATTAAAAATATTAATTCCTTTTTCTGTCATATTCATCTTATTTTTAAATCAAATACTAATAAAAATAAAATTGTTATAATAATTCTCATGATAATTAAAAAGACTCGAAAAATCTTAAAAAACCGACGATTACGTTTTTCACTAATTATCTCGAAGTGAACATTATTAGCCATATAAAAAGTCTCATCTTTTCATGCTGATAGACTTGTCGTTAACTCGAATTTTAGTACAAATACCACACTTTTTTTCCTGTTTATTTCGTGAATTGATTTTTCTTCATAATATCAAGAAAATGGTTGAATTGAATGAAACAAACGAGCCCACACCTCGTGAATTATGTGCCCAGTCAGGCACGCTCGTTCTATTTATAGAAGATGCGATTAGTGACACTTAACTTATCTAGTACTGCTGTCTGACGTCCTTCAGGAGAACACTTATTTCTTCGCGTTTTGGTGATTTCGTTTGATGTTTCCTGATTTATTTCCCGTTTGTGCTGTACTATACAGAAAATAGGTTTGTCCACTAAATTGGCTTACCGGATTTTCGCAGGTACAAGTTAATGAACCGCGAATGAAAACACTAACGAACATACGATTCTCGTTATTAATCGTTTGTCAATTTTGTCTTTGTATCAATTATCTCTGAATTGATTACTTTTTGTAACGACTGGAAGGCGCTATTTGAAATGTGCACAATCAGGGTCCTATAAGGCTAAGGTCTTATCTATAGAAGAGTATAACTTAGGTACTTCAGAATTTTTCTATACTAGAATTGAAATTTATCGATATCAGAACTTATCTATATTATGACTGATCTATATAAAAAATTATCTATATCATAACTTATTTACAACTTATCTATAACGGAACTTTTCAAGGTAGATGTCTAGTCTAGAGAGCGAAAAAAGTGAAAAATTTTCAAAAAATGTTTTCTCGGCTTCTATGCTAGATATAACAATACATTTTTATCCAGAACATTGGGTAAACCGTACAGAGTAGGAAGTTTTTTAAAATTTAATCCAGCATTTTATGAAAAATTCGTAGAGGGCGTCAAAGTCGAGGCTGCGAAAAAAAACATGTTCCCAAGGCGAATAAACAATCTCTGAAACCGCTCGATCGATTTTCATAAAACTTTGTACGATCTTTTATTAAGATGTCTTGGGCGGTAATTCACTAGAAAAAAGATATCACGATATTTTTCCAAAACCGCAATTTTGTTGGTTGATTATTGATTTTTTTCAAACTCTGGTTAATTACCACGTGGCAAACCCTCCTCTTTAAAATTACTTTTTTTGTTTTTGTTTAAGACTCGCAGATCCGGAGATTATCTGTCCGCCATGGGAACATTTTTTTGCAGCCTCGACTTTGGCGCCGTGTACGGATTTTTTTATAGAATGCAGGCGAAAATAAACAAAAAACCTACTCTATACGGTTTACTCGATCATCTGGATAAAAATGTATTGTTACAGCTAGGACAGAAGCCGAGAAAAAAAATGTCAAAACTTTTTCGTGTTTTTCGCTCTTTAGACTAGACACCTACCTTAATCTCAAAACCAAGTACCATTAATGTAATCGAATGAATCTCCCAAAAGATCTACCACACTTTCTCACATCGAACCATAATTTGTGATTCCACCGATCGAAATCCTTAACCATAACCATTAAGTGGATATCGAGTTTTCAGGAAAAACTGATTCGGAAGTGCGAAGGAAAATGTATGGACATAAGAGAAAAAAATATAAATTCCAAGTGACAGTTTTCATTGTCTAATATGGCTGCAAATCGAAGTTTGTACAAGTACAATACCGTGAAATAAAGAAAATATATCGTAAAGAAATTTCATAAGTTTAATTATAAGTTGCACAACTTACGATAGTTGTACACTATATAATACATGATTGCTGCTGTATGGTATACAATTTTCGATACATGTGCACTGTAGAATATATCGTTACCATAGTATGGCTCACAGCTCACGATAGTTGTATACTTCCCAACTTACTGCTTCCACAGTATGATGAGCAGCTTACTGTAGTAGTTTACGCGTATAGTGAGACCCTGATTTTTCACAACTTGGGACTACTCTGGTAAAAGATCAAGTTCTTTCTACAAGTTGTGGATTAAGCACTTTTAAGCGATACTAAATATTGGAAGGTTGCTCATACTGACGACAGTTAGTCATTTGGTTAAAAGGTCATCAAGTCACCTAAAAATATATGGAACAATGTATATGTAAAATAAAATATCGAATTTTAATCAAAGTTACTTTAAAGTTACTTAATCTAAATTTCCATCTGTATATGTACAATAAAATATCGAACTTTCTTATTGCCAAGCCGAAATGATATACTTACGAATCCATATTAATTATTTCACAGGTGAACAAAAAACATTTTTGGTTTGTAGTATAATAAATAAATGATTTCTCTGTATATCAAATCGTAACCAAATTTTTCCGTGCGTTAGTTATAAACATTGCCTTTGTCTTTTTTATATTGATATTAAGTTTTCGATTGATACCTATTATCGATTATTTGATATTTGTAGTTTATTACTAATCTTTTAATACGTGTGATTTAAACGCGAAACTAAAGTTTCTTTAATTGTTATTCACAATAAATGTTTGAGGAAATTGATCATTTCTTCGTAAATCCGAAACAACGTTCTTGTTTCTGTCGCGAACTCGGTTGATAAAAACTATTTTTTTCTTTTTTTTGTGGTTACGTGGAACAAATCAAAATTTCACATCTAGAACACTGACTCACTATTTATATTGACCGATAATACGAATGTTAAAAAATGAGCAAGAATATTAAGTAAAAAATAGTTTAGATATTTCAAGTGGTACAGTTTAGTAAACTTTTGTATTAGCACATTTATTTTCGTTTTGTATAATTCACTAGTTATATCGAAATCTATGTTTATTGCAACAACTTTGGAACTACTGTTCGTGTTTTCTGAAATCTTCCACTTTCATTCCGAGGATAGTCGGGCTCTTTTCATAGGACGATTATTGTTGGTTAAATTGACATTTTACGACATTTTGTCAACATTGTTAATATTGAAAGTTATGTTTCAGCGCCTATGCCTAGTAGGGTTCGTAGGCATTTCCAGAAAGCTTCAAACGGTTAAAGTTGAAAGAGGGGGAAAGACGAAGGAAAAAATGGATTGTGGAGAAAATCAGGGTTCCACTGTAGGAGATTTTGCTACTGCAGCACGCTGAACAACTTACTGTAGTTGTACCACGATCCAATACAGCTTTAGTACAGTGCTCGGTGTTTCGTTAAGAACTATCTTGCATGCCAGAAATGATGGTACGGCCAATCATATTTTTCTTAGTATACGTCTGTGTGTTTACTAGAAGATAATCTGGTATAGTATGGCGGTGGAGTCCGATGGAACGACTCTCTTCTCGAACGCGAAAGCTTCACGCGATTCGATCGTTCGGCTCCGTTGATACCGGCTCACCATCTTTCAGCAACGAGAATCATAGCATGTTACATAAGAGGGCCCAAGAGGGAGGAGAATGTTGGATGGAAGGGGAGCGGTGCATGCGGCCCTACTTATTCGACTGTGCAACTTTTGCCTCACCTTATCATTTACCTCACTCCTCTTGCTCTCCCGCTTTCCCTCTCTCTCTCTCTCTCCCTCCCTCCCTCCATCGCTCTTCGTCTTTTTCTTCCTTTTCCATCCTGCTCCCCTCTCACTCTCTTTTCCTATCCCTCTCTCCTTGATACTTCTATTTCACACGAAATTGTGATTTTTCGGTAGTCTTTTGGGATTTTACATTTTTATATGATCTTGTATGACTTTTTATTATTGCGTATTATTTTATGGGCTAATATGATTATGTGTACATAAGAGATTTTTTATAATTTTGAGAAAGAGATTTTTCATAATTTTGTTATGAAAACTCAAACAAACTTTTTATGATTTGTAGGAGTTTATAAGAACTGTGTATGCTTTCTGCATGGTTGTGTCAATTTTTGATTTAAGATTTTGATAAAAATGATTTTGATTTTGATAAAATCATGTCATTTTTATCAAATTTTCGATTTTGATAAAAATGACATGGTTGTGTCATTTTTTTTATTATTAATTTTTTTCTTTGTTTTCAAATTAGGCTTGTTTGATGCTTAATTTTATTTCTAAATCCTAACTAGACATGATGAAATATTTTATCAATCTTTCTCATTTTCCTCTCTTTCTGTCCACCTGTCTCTGTATAACTATATATTTCATATTCTTTTATACCATATGATGTGATATGATATCACTGACTTTTTACGATTTTTTAATAATTTTTTGTTATTTGTTAAAACTCTATAGAACATTCATACAATTTTTGCGCGAACAAATTTTCAAAATTTGATTTTGAAAAATGTTGATTCAAAGGCTACTTTTATTTCGATTATTATGTATTTAGTTCTTTTCTTTATTACCAAAACAACTATGTTTCATGCTCATTCCTATTCTGCCTCTAAGTTCTAATTAAGATAATAAAATAATCATTTAATCTCTCCCCCTCGCTCTACTTCTTTCTCTTTCGCTCCGTTTCTTTTTCTCTGTCCCGCACTCTCGCTTTTTCACATTCACTATTTCCGTCTCGTTTCTCCGCGATCTGGCTCACCGATATTACCGCATACTGCACATAAGTAGTACACGATCCTGTATTTCTTACACGTTTCACGAGAGCTCAGCTTGCTCATCAGGAAGCTGCTACTTTGTCATCGGACTTAACATTGAAGATCTTCAAATTAAGTTGATTCTCCCTTCGATTCAATTTCGTTTATTGCCGGATGTGGATCATACTAATGAATGCATGAATCTTTTTTTTTGCACATCATTTTAATTTGGACTTTGTAACTAGAATTAACAATTCACTCAGTTTGCTAAGGTTTAAACCATATCTAATTAATTTTTAATTATAAATACCACACAAAAAGAAAAAGGCCATATATAGGGGAAAGTAGTACGAGTTGATCCCCCTAAGCGGGAATCGCTGTGAAATACATACTTTTCAAGTTAAACCAACACTAAAGGCGATTATTACTAGTAT
>JAPYZI010002231.1:0-39318 GCA_030523105.1 Ophioninae sp. A BG-2022a | reverse complement strand
CGATGATTTTTCGATTTTTGGCAGAATTTCAAAGTTGGACCATCGATTTTTGCAAATTTTTCCATACATACCCCTTTGCCTCTGTTTTTGCGATTTTTCAAGTGGACCTCCCGGGAAAACTATACGAGATATCGATACGAATCCAACGCCATTATTTAAGTTAGGCAAAAACCTTTTCAAAACTCACCAATTGAACCTACATAGCATATAAGAAGCTTACTCTACGGCCTTTTGAAATTCCGTGATTTTCAAGATTCTGGCAAAGTGGCCGAGGGAAGACGAAAAACTTTTTTTTCCGATTTTTACCTTCTAAAAGGATATATTTGATCGGAAATTTTCCGCTGATTACAAATTTGCCGGAGTTTGCGCCGAAAGTGCAAAATTAGACTGGGGAAATGCAAAAAACGTTTCTCGAATATTTTTTCCCTGCTGCAGCTTACGGTAGCTATCGTAGCGACGGAGGCTATGAATTAACGCAGTGAACAAGTGACAACTGACGAGCCAAAAAATATATTAATTCGTCGGAAGGATGCAAGCGCAGTCGGTAAGAATGGAGAATGCGAGCCGCTGCGCCGCCAGTGAGAAAATCGTTTAACTGAATTTTCTTGATGGTTGATGAGGTTTTGAGCTCTGGTGGTACATTTTTATCACATTTAGGTGAAAGATTTTTAAAACCAATTTCTTCGCCATTTCTTCATAACAATAGATTAAACAAAGCTCAAAATGTGTACTTTTGAACGCTTCAGAGGTTTACGCTCGCGAAATTTCTGAAAGTGCAATACGATCGATCGTAGCTCGCAATTTCTCCCATGGTAACCACAATCCGCACAATTTTTTTCAAAATATTAGTAAATGCCGAGCATGTTTCTCTTAGAGCAAGCGTCCTGCATACACACAATAAATTTCATTAAAAGCGGTTAAATAGTATAGGAGAAATTGGATTTTAAAATGTCGATGTGGCTAGGAACGTGTTCGTCATTCCCATAAGGCAAAGATCGGACTCCTTTACTATAGTCTCCATGTTTTCATGCTTCGCATATAGAAAATACCAAGTTCTGCCAACCCCACGGTCTTGTATTATCGTGGCCAACCCCTCTGATGTAAGGTTAGGTGTTTTATTGCCAGCAGCGCGGGGGCCACATCCGCCTTATTTTTCGAATTGACGGTATAACCGCCAATTAGTTAGGTTAATGTTCCGTCGACATCGGACGTCAAACAAAATGATTAATAATAAGACCGATTCGAATTAATTCGAGCTGTGAATAAAAATTATCCTTGAAGCAAGTATTCTGTGGCATAATTCATAAATTTGTCACACGTATCCAAACGCTGTGGAAATTTGTACCCTTGTTGGTTAGTTCAATCACGGTCAACATTTGCGTGGATACAGAAGAATTACGTACTCTGCTCTTTCGACGCTGTAAAAAGATTTCATTTGCGTTTGTTGATTGATTCTGACAAATAAACACTATCGCGAATATGTCACGAGATTATGCAGAATCATGACCAATAAAGAAGACCGTTTTGAGTGGGCTCGGCGGCTCGAGTGCCCATCCTCGTCTGTCAGCGAACCCGTTAGGAAAGTGTAAGTCTATTTTTTGTTATATACGTTATTCACGTAATTTCGAAAAACAACACCCGCTTCGGTAATCAGAGCTCGATTGATAAATATTTTTATTCCTGCATTGGCTTTTTTTAGATTGGATCGGGGCCTAGCGAGTTTACTGTGGGACGAACTAGCCGGCGTTTTGCACCCTGCTGATAAAGTCCTAACAGTCCGCAAGAATATTCTTCTTTACAAGCTCAAGTGCGGAGAAAAAGATCTCCCCATTCAGCACATTGAGAATACTGCCAAAATCAAAGAAGCCAGAAGACTTTTAGATCCCAGGATAGAAAGCTTGGAGGAAAAATGCCAAGAGCATGATTTTCTTGTCAGACAAAAACGTAATTCGATTTAAGGAGCTCGTAAACATTAATCAACAGAAAATATCGTTTAAATAATGATCTTGTAAAATTGCATTGGATTTTTCATTTCACAGAACAACGTCTGATGAAAATAAAATCTCAGAGATATCTGTTGAAAGTAAAGGAAGATTTATTGAGAATGAAACTAGACGAGACAAAATCTCAGGTGGAAGATTGCAGGGAGATGCGCTCTGTCTGCCGACAATTAATGCCACCAAATAATTGCCATATTGATCCTAATATTGTAGATGAAAGTTTAGAACTTGTGAGCAATATTTCATCCCGAGCTGATAGAAAAATGGTGAGTTCCTATAGAAACAACTGTATATGTAAGCCCTCTCACTCTTTTTGCTATGCATCTTTATGCATACAGATTTCGCTTTTAATGTTCAAGCTCTCCATGTATCTGTGTACGCTTGAGCCTGGAAAAAGCAGTTCTTTTCAATTATTCTATGTGATGAGAATCTTGCGTCTATGCGGTCTAGGTTTTGCAAATAAACAATATCCACGTTTGTCAACTTCAAGTTTTTGTTTAATCAAAGGGCTTTTCGCGCAGTCTGGCTAATTGTTAGAAGTGGTCTTCATCATTGAGGTGATCCGAGGTGAAAAGTAAAAAATATTTCCAATAGCGAAATGAAATCTTTTACTCGTTAATTCCAGATGCATTTTTAAAATTGAAACGATTATGAAATTGGCAAGGTACTGGAAAAAAGTTGAATTTTTCACCAACAACGACAACTTTACACATTCGTTGTTATCGAATGGATAAAAATTTAGAAAATCATAAACTTCTTGATACTTTAATGTTCGATCTTAAGCAGTCTTATTTAGACATACAAGAAAGTACATAGTTCTTAATATTTATGGGTTCACCCGTCGCTAATCGACTTTGAAATCATCTTGGATGTCAAAAGTATCTTCATCAAAATGACTAGTTAACTGTTTTATGTTATTGTAATGTCTAGATGGTATGTCTTATTACTTTGTAGGTACTGAATAAAATATCGGAAAACTTTGGGACGATTGACATCTCAACGGTTTGGAATACCCTACTGACAAGACGAACTCGTGATACGGAAGAATTGATAGCCCTCGGTACTCGCGAGATCGCTGACGAAAGTGTGCAGTCTGGTGAAAATATGGACATTTCGATAAGCAGAGCACGTGGTCAATACATCGCTGCCGCCGTACAGGCACAGATATACTGCGCTAAGAATAACGAGTACGAGAGACAAGTCGTGGAATACATTGAAAAAATCGAGGTACGAACTCTGATGCAGAATCGACTACTACAATCAGGGTTACAAAAATGTCATTGCAACTTGAAAATTTTTTAATGAAAGATTGCGATCTTTTACGACCTCACCTTTATCCCTTTTTTTCTCATCATTGTAACCTTTCATGTTCCTGAGATATCCCCGAAAATTGATACTTCAAAAGAATGGTAATATTTTCGTTTTTATTTATCTATTTTACAGGCGTCTGCGGCAAATAACCCGTATGTAGGCGAATGGTTGCCTCTCACTCTTGAAGTCAAAAAGCTCGAAGCTGAACAAAATACTGTTGAAACGGAAATTCAACATTTGAAAAAAACGCTGGAGCAAGAATTTGAACTTGCTGACGAGCTTAGCAATCTCGAATTTGAAATACACAGTATTGACACGAAAATGGTTAGTACTCAGATGTCCAATGGTTTACTTAATTTAATTTTCGTGCTGCAATATTTTCATTCAGTCTTTATTAAATATTAAACATCTTGAGCGATGATCGTAAAACATCATGTGATAAAGTTTAACTTCGTTGAAGATTCAATCTTTTTCGTGATAATATTCTAGAAGAAACACAGTCGATTATTATAATCCGGTAATAGTTTGCTGCTACCTTTCATGTGCGTAATCGTTCAATTCTGTGCTCAGAACGGAAAACTGTTAGTTACGGATATTGATCGAATCCAATAAATTGCTGCGTTTTTGCAGGAAAATTGCATGCAGGACATACAGAAATCATTGGTACTCTTGAAGCCTGCTGCTTCAGAGATCACACAAACGAGGGACCAATTAATGGCAGTATTGCAAAAGATCGTGGCACTGCGCGAGGAAAAACAAGACACGAGTTATCTAGATGTAGATCCCAGCGTGGAATTGAACTACTTTTATGATAGCTTGGAACTCGAGGCTTTGGATAAAATCCTACTCAAAGACAACGTCGGAGCTTACAGGTAAATTAATCGTTTGTTACGTTCAATTACTGCTAGCCTTTTTCTGTAAAGTTGATCAGTTTTTTTATACCAGTTATGGTTTGAGAAAAGCCAAAACTGGTGATTATGTTCACGTATATGTTTTTTAAAGGCATAGAAAATTTTGCATGAGCGGGGCACTCGAGTCAGTGGAAGCTCCGTTACGTGCCAACTGTCCTTCGCAATTCCCGATGGTTCAAGCCCCCCTGTATCAATTACTCAACTGTTACAAATTATTGATGACGGATTCATGGCTTAAAACGCTCGAGAACGAATCGAATACGAACGAATATTACGATTCGGGCGAATGGATAGCGCCGGTTGTCGAAGACACTTCGGAAGATTTGATCGAGTTACTGAACGTCACGGATTCAACTTGTGATCGAGTCGCCGAGGAGATTAATCAATTTCACTCGATATTCGACGCGTGGTAAGACATGCACGATTTCATTCCTCAATTGCTTTAATTATGTATGATTAACGTAACCAATCGTAAATCGTCAAGAAAACTCGCATTTTTTTAGAATTACGTAGAAAGATTCAATACCATTCAATAATCTAACGTATACTTCAAAGGTGCTAGATTGGAAAATTGATTCGCAAAAAATCGAACACTTCAACGTAACGTTAAATGAAACAAAACCGTCAATTTTTTTATAGAAACCCGGATCTGTCGGTGGTGCAATATCGAAGTAACTTTATGTTTTCAGGAAATACCAGACTGTCGAAAAAGTAATGTCGCTGAACGATAGGATCGTCAACGGTGCTTCATTCAAAGAGTGGGTCAAACGTTACGACATAATGGTGCATATGTTGCGAAAGAAGAAATAATACTTCGTCCCAAATATGTATTTTTATTTAATATCATTGATAACGATGCCGCATCGCACGGAATTCTGCGTTCGCAAAAATACTCAAAGAAGACTTTTGGCCAAGGACACTGCCCTCATCCGTACAAGTAGTCCACTAGTGTATCATATTAATTATTCGTAACGTAGTTGATAATTCTTTACTTGCAAAGCATATTTCTATGTGTATTAGATAACGCGACTAGAATCGAATAGTTTGTAATAAATTTTTTATACTGTTAATGTTCGATAATAAAAAAAAAGTATGTGTTCGAGCTGCGAGAACGTGGAACTCGATTTTTTTTTGGGTAACTGGCGGTTTCTCTTCAAGTTAGAATCTATCATTTGAGGGATCGTCTCGGTGTGAAATTTTCAAAAAATCGTTTTTTTTGCACTATCGCATATTATACACTGTTACTAAACATTCTCTCAAATTTTAAATCTAAATTAAAATTATTACGGTCGCTACAGCGTTTCTTGTAGAAAGGGAACGGAGTGGGACTACGCGGGACTACAATCTTCAAATGCGTTTTTCTCGGGCATACTGAGACGATTTCTTAATGACTCCCAGGGAAGAGATGCACCTACACCCTTTTTTGTCCGACAAACTGGAAACTCTATAATCACAGAATGTTTTGTCAATCGGAGTAAACTTGACTGAGTTTATTATTATTAGTTAATGATGGGTGATGCAAAAGAAGCTCACTGCGTCGATGCAGTTCTTCGTCCTGCGATAGAGCCGTGCGATAGGACTGCTGAAGACCTAATAAATAGTGAATCTAAGAGTGTTATGCTCGAGTGACAAGGATAGGATATGAATTTAAAAAGAGTTTGACAGACGAATTAGATTTTTTTCTTCTATTTGCTCATTTCTCTGTTTTATACAAAACATCTAACAAACACGTATTACTTATTGTTATTTTATCATTATTACCATATTGGGCTTAGACAACATATTTCAGGGCTCTTTTTTCTGTCGTAACTTCTTCCTTAAGTTAAGAGGTATCGCAGCAGCAGCAGCGTCGTCAGCAATTATAGCAGCCATCTAATTTCCGCATACAACACGTACTATTCTTTTCTTCTCAGGTAATACAAATAAATATAAAATCAAGTTGATTCTATCGTGACAATTGGGGGAAGAAAAAATATATTTATATATATTCGTGATGAATATTGCGTTGCACACAGCTGTTAGGCCGTATCAAAACAAAAAGACACGAATAATTTACTAATGCGAAACAAGAAAATTCACACGCGATACTTTTTCCGAGGTGAGAGGCTTTTACGGATAATTGTCTAACTGCCGCTTCGCACCGTACAATCTCTCTATAATACCTACTCGTATTATATTATTTACATAACGCTCTAGCTACGAAATAATATCACTTATCATTTATTATCTTCGATCCATCGAAACGAGTCTGTTTCCGTGCGAATTTCTCTTCACGTTTGTATAGCTCATAGAATCAATTCCTGATTAGCTTTCTATCTATTAATTTTTGTGCCGTCTACTGATCGTTTTTTTCTCGCCTTCGGATGACAGATTATTCGGGACCACTCAACTCTACGGATCGTCGAGCTACGAACGGACCTGAGATACGAACGAAATAGAAAGAGGTTGCCCGTTCTTCGTTCAAAACAATGATTATTCTTCAACCACATTGGCTATTAATTAACACTTTTTCAAAAGAGTTTTAGCTCGTCTCAAAATAAATTGTCCATAGTTGTCTACGATATTTGAAGAATAAGAAACGCGAAACATCAAGACAAAAGAAACATCACGATTAATATAAACGTGTTAGTTCCGAAAATACTCAGAAAAATGGGCACTTTAAAAAAGTTTACGTTGAATCGAAAATAACGAGATTAAACTCCTCGGAGCTCAAATTTTTTTTAAGTTTTTGCTCCGTAAAATAATGTATGAGAATCTGGTAGACGACACATTATTGGTGTGAGCGAAAGCTGGGGAGAATACCGTCAGAGCTACGTCTCGTCTCCGTACGAAACGAAAAAAAAGGGGAGTGGGTGGATACTTTTTGTTTTATTTTTGCGCAGCCCGTTTATCCGCGAATTTGTCAGGTACTTCACGGTCATAATGAGTTAGCAGTAGCATCATAAGACTGACTATACTATTTAATCTTCGACCTCGATCTCGCGACTGCTCGTCTAATCAACAATAGCAGCGATTAACAACTTATATCTTCAGCATCAACAACAATTGTAACAATGATTATTTGTGTATTTATCTTCGTTATATCTCTCAGATCGATCTTTTCTGCCGGTTCTTTCTCCTCTTCTTCCGCTCTCTCCGTCTCTCATCTGTCAATCTTTCCGAGCGTCTTGGTTTATCGGTACTCTAATGCCTTCGTTTTGCTTTTCTAAACGTTTTTCGCAGTTTTACAAAAACGTTGGGGACTTTGATCTATTGGCTTCGAAAATTTTCCAGGGTGGGTCTTGACTGAATCAATTCGTTTTCCACTTATCGCTCGTACTCAGTCGTACGTAAAATCGGATATCTCCTGGATTGGATTTTGCTTGCGTTCGCTGTCGTATCGTTGTCGGGAAATATTGTATCACAAAACAATGAATATTTGCTTCGTTCGTTCCACTCTCAACGAAAGAAATTAAAAAACAAGTGTATTTTTTAAAGTTTTCAAACATGATTTTCCAATAAGAAGACACAAGAAATCTATCCGATTTTTGTGCCATTTTGACGTGTTTTTCCATAGAGATTTGTCCTCGATGTCAGGAAGTCAAACAAGATGAATTGGATTAAAAGATCTTTGATTTTCGTAAGAAAAAAAAACTCGGGTTTCTCTGTCATTGACTTTCCCTAGCTATTCTCCTTTGCCAAGTGGAATCAAAAGAAACGTAAATCAAATTCGGAGATCTTGCGCGACTTTTCACAAACGATATTCCGATAAAAAGTTGCTCACAAAATGTTGCCATCTTTTCAAGCGATTAATCATCATTACTGAGAATTGACAAGAGACGAATAAGATTTCGAGACCTCCCTCGATTATCCTCGGAAAACACTTGGATCGACTATCCTTTAATTGACGGAAATTCGCAGACGTCATATCGTAATCTAATTTAAATAGAACAGGTATCACGTGCGTGTGGATTTTTCGTCTTTCGTCTTCGTTCCAACTTCTCCCCTTATCAATATTACTACGTTTTATTGTGCGTGGAAATAATCCGACGTGACAGCCGGGCTTCTCGGTGATGAACAATTTTCCGTCTACTCTTCCGACCACTCGCGTCTTCGTCTGCAAAGCAACTCGTTCACGTGCATTCGCGTCGAGTCGCGAATAAAACTGTAGGACGGTTCAATCAGCTATAAATCCGTCCGTTCTAATTATCTCGTAAGAAAATAATTCTATGGTGATGCTAGGAAACGTGGAACTCTATGAGCAATGTCTCCAGTGGTGACAGGGAGGTTCTTCACAACTACGCGGAAATACAGCTGGCATTGGGATACCGATTTTCCGGTATGTGGACGTCACTTTGGGGTAAAAGGAGTCGAACGTATCTTCGTGGACTTTGGTAAATCTCATGTTTCATAAATCCCATTTTCGTTCGATGATAAACCGACAATCTATCTCTTATTTAACTAGGAATAGACAATGGAAGAGATAAAAAGAGAGGAAGGAAGAGAGATCGGAGACGAACTGAGGATACCGCGAAGAGTTCAGTGATTAATTCTGCTGCGAGTTTCCATAGCGGCTATGTCATCGACCGATATGAGCTTTTCGATTGGTATACAAGATAATTCACCCCCGACGCAAGATTGGGGCTGCTGCCACCTGGCCTCCCTCTCTGCCTCTTTCGCTTTCACCTCGGCCTCGCGAGCCCTTCTCTCCTTCAATTTCAACGAGAATATTGCGACCGAACGAGCCCTCTTCATCAGGCTCTGCTTGACCCGAGTCTTTTTCGCCTCGCGTTCATCCTTGATCGATTTCTCGTCCTCTTGACTCGAGACGGTTCGACTCGAGTCCGAGAGACCCCCCGCCTCGAGTCCCGAGACGCGTCGATCTTGGTGTTCTTTCTGCTGGTGATGGTGTTGATGCGAGTGCTGCTGTTGGTGGTGGTGATGCTGCTGCTGCTGCTGCTGCTGCTGTTGCTGCATTAACTGCTTTTCCTTTTCTCGCTCCCGGATCCTCTCCTTCTCCGGCGAGAAACGGAACTTTTGATTTTTGTGGGTCAACGTCCAAGGTGGAGCGGATCTATAAACGAGTTCGATATTCGATCAGTTGCAACTCTTCATTATTACGTACCAGCAACAAAGACGTTTCCCCTGAAAAAGTGAATAGACCGGGCTAGGATGATCGGCGATGTGAGAAAACGTGCAATCAATGATTGGCCGAGGAGTACATGATTTTTCCTCTCAGTTATGTACTCGAGGAAGTCACTTTTTGGAATATTTCACCATATTTTGCTGATATAGTCTGTTTGACATTGTTTGATCTTTGTATGATCATTTGAACATTTTGACTTTTACTATGTTTTTGGGGAAAAAGCAGTGGAAAAACATGAATTTCCTTTTTCCTTCTTTTTTGTTGACGCGATTTTGTTATTTTCGCATGTACATTGAAAATTCTAGTTCAGTCAGTTGCCAGTGATATATTGAACCTAAGAAGTAAAATTATTCTGTTTTAGATGACGGATTTTTGAAATTTCAACGTTCTTGCCGAACGGACCAGTGTTATAGTAAATAGTAACGGAATTTCTTCTTTTCTGCTATAGGTGTCCTCATGTTGCATCTATCTCGCATTTGTCTTGCGGGAGTGACGTTTCCTGAATCTTCCTATCAGCTGTGAAGCTGAAGAAAAACCCTTGAAGACAATTCCCAAAATTGTGAAAAATTGCATAGATTCCCAAATACTTTTCTGGTTCCATGGAACATGGTTAACGATTAAGACTGAGGAGAATCACGAATCGATGCGAATACCTCAGCAAGTCACTATCCGACGAGGAGGCAAGGTCCTTCGAAGCGATACAATCGGTTGACCGATGAAGGGTGAGTTCGTCACCACTGCTGCTACCCGTTGCATTGCCACCGATCTCAGAGTCGCTGGTTTTGCGTCCTGATCCGTCAAGGCCAAGTTTTCTGACCCAGTCGACACCACCGTGAGGTCCGATCGTGAGATGATGACTGTACTGATCCACACCCGGAGAACCTTCGTGATCGCCGGTCAGCCAGTCCCTCGAGCGTCTTCCTGGATTTTTGATGTCCGAAATTGGGTTATCAGTGATGATCCTTTGGTCGATGAAGAATCCTAATCGTTTTTTCGGTTGGACGTACCTTTCTCGCCGCCCGGAATTGAACATCTCGGGGTATGATGAATGTCCCGTGTACTCCCGCTGTTGTAAGCAGTCAAAAACGGACTGGACGTCTCGTTGACGCTGCTCACACTCCCGGGAGTCTCCGCAGCTGGTGGAGTTTCCGCTATTCTCGGCACCGAAATCGCACTCGGGGTGGGTGGTGAAGTCGGTGTTTGCGTTCTCGATGACAACACCGGAGTTCCAACTTGACTCGGCAACGCCGTTGACCTTTCCACTCCGTTCTCATCAGCAACCGTAACCCCACCGGTCAAACTCGAGGATAATATTGGCACGTCACGATTTTCCTGATCCTCCTCGTTTTCGCCGTCTGCCGGATGCACCACGAACCTCCCTGAGTTCGTTTCGTATTAAGGGGAAGACGAAGACAGGAATTGTTACGGATACAGACAGCAGTGATATGTCGTTGGCGAACCGCGCAAGAGTACGTCCGAACAATTCGGAAATCGTAAACTATGAAACTTCAGCCCAAACATTGGACCATCTGGTTATAGTCTACATTATTCAATGAACGACTCTCGGGTCTGGAATGGACGAGGATATTGATCACAGAAGTAGAAAGGGGGAGGGGGGTGGATTTATGTGAGGAGCATTGATTGCGAAACTGAGAGTTGGCTAGATCGCGATTTCGGAAAAAATCGTATATAAAAATTGAATATCAGATAATTTAAAGTGTGGCTTATTTAATTGCAATAATACTCGGAATAATAAAATCTTTTGTTTCATCGTGTAGCTTTGCAATATTCTTTGTGATAGTTCCAATTAATGAATTGAATTTGAATGAGAAAGAAATCGAAAACCCATTAGCTTTCGATTTCTGATTCATTCCAAAATCCACAACGCGAATGAAAACCTCTATATTTTTACGTTAAAAAGTAGTATTTTCCATGTTTTCATTAAATCACGCGTTTAAGACAGCAAGACCATTTACACATTTGAAAAAAATTGATTTTTTTCCATAAATTGGTAGTTCAATTTCTTAAGAATATTACGTTCAATTTTTCCAGCGAAATTCCAATAATTCAACTTTGTAAATGTCCTTCCTGCCTTCAAACGATAATTCACCTATGACTGTTGGTGGTTGCTGTTCGGGTGAAGGTGTGGACGAGAGCCTTCTCACAGCTTCCCTCCTGAGGAATTCAACCTTCGCCATTTCCGTGGCAACCCAGTTCGGTATGTCCGGAATCGCGCAAATTATGACGAACCGTATAGCCAGCATGATGTGCTCGAGGGCGACGATTAGAAGAATCGTTTGTGTCGCCGACATCTCCGGGAACATTCGTTGTACTTGTCCACTCAGTGCGATAAGGGCACAATTCACAAGAATCGCCACAAGACCCATAGCTTCCATGGCGTTCTGAACTCAGAAAGAAGAAACTTTTGGAACAGCTGAGTTTGATGAAAACCAGACTGGAATTCCCACTGTGCAGTATAACCCCGATTGATGGGGGTAGGCTCATCCACAGTGGGGATTAAGGCGGTAAAAGTTCATTACGGTAATTCGAATTTTGCAAATTCGAAATTATTGTTTATCGTTAACCAATCGTTTATCTGTTGCCGAAATGTGAGCAATATTGACCGATTTTACGTTTACTTACTCTGCGATTTTTTTTTCGACAAAAATTTGCACGTAACGGTAAGTAGTGCCACCTAGCCAACAGTCCAATGAATTATTTCGATGGGCCATCCCTCTCTTATGGCAATCAACCCCGGAATTACCCAAACTCTTCATTACCGATTTGGTCAACCGGCATTTTATCGCAGAATCAACAACCCGTTAATAATCATAAATCGAATCATCATCAGTTTAATTCTGTTAGAACGAGCGTCGTGTACGTATGAACGTCTTCGTACCTGCCAAGTTCCGATACTCGAAACGCGTCGACCGAAAGGACGTTGAAGCACGAAGCAGAGCTTGAATGCGTCGCCACGTAGCTCGAGAAGATTGCCGAGTAGTGCGGCGAGAGCGGCGAGCGGAAACGCCGATGAAAACAAACAAACGTATCCCAACTGTGAGAGCATCTCCAGATGCTCGGAGAAAGCGCCATCGTACTGCACAATAAAAAATGCACGCGTGCACATTGTGATCGATTCGGGACGAGAAAAAAAAAATAGCTAACATCAGACATTAAACGCCATCGAACACACACACATAATAAGACTTCGTGAGCACACCGATATTCCAAAAAAGCCAAAAAAAGAAAAAAATGGACTGTGAGATCGAGTGTGTTTTTATCGTTTCGTCGTAATCGTGGAAAACACAAAAGAGTTCCCGATTGTGAAGTACGTGACCCATTGATCGAGTGATAAATATTAAACCTTTGGATATATATGTTTCGTTTTTCGTTTTATGCGTATTGTGGACCCATGTGCAACATTACCTTCTTCTTCATCTGTATCTGCGCTTCGACGATGGATTGACCAATTGATGGAGAAGACGGAATATAACGTGAAAAAAATGGTTAAATAATGATTTTTGTCTATGAGAGATACTGACACGAACATAACCTTAAGGGATTCGGCTACTGTGCAACGTTGGAAACATCGTTCGCTTCGGATTACTCGAGAAATGGAGGATTGAAGACATCTACATTGTTATAAGAAATATATCGGTTAGTCAAACTTCAAACTTTATCATTTTTTCTCGAAATTATGTTTTTCGAAACGTGTGTACATGATTCTTGTACGTTTACAACCCAACATTTTCCTTCGTTATTTATCGACAACAACAATGGCATTTTTTCTAGAAAAAAGCATAAAAAAAAAAATAAAAAGATAACAAATTTGTATCGACGACTGAAATACGATAAAAAAAAGCTCGACCAGGTTTTCATCATTATCTTGTGTTCTAAAGCACGTATTCTAATTTGAAAAAATTTGAAAAATTGAAAAACGACAAAAACTGAACAAAATTATATTTTTTGGATCAGCCGAAGATATTTTGTTTGGTGCAGGCATCAATATTTAAGCGTAACGATTTTCCTATTTACATATTTCTTCGAAATTGATGTTTTTAAATAAGCTTGATTTCTTCGGAACGTCACAGTAATCTAACCCCTTAAGCATCCATTATGACGGAAAAGAAAATGAAGGGCTGGGATAAATACCGAAGGATTGGGATTTTTTTACTCCTTCCAGCATTCAATCACCGACAATCAGTTTATCATTGTGCAAAAATGATCGCTTGTTTCTTAGGCTGCGTGTATGGTGCACGGTGTTTCGTATTTCCTGTCACTTCACGGAAGAACCAACCGGCTCACTTTTTTTCAGTAATCGAATCCTTTAATTTTTTTATATCCAGAAATGATAAAAATGATGAAACCATGAAAAAAAGTGCGCTTCTTCAGGTATTACTGGATATTAAAAAAAGAAAAGTGATATTTAAAAAAAAAGAACGCTAGAATCTTGAAAATTTATGAAATGATAATTTTTTTTCTACAATATTAAAACAGGAATTATTTAAGATTTTTTCACTAACTAATTTACTTTTTATAAAGATGTGAATTCAACAAGGTCATTTATTGAAAAAAAAAAAACTAAAACTAGATAGTATTATTTATATAGGATTTATAACAGTTTCTTGATCTTTTAAATTATCGATGATAATAAGCTGATCAGAACCTATTGATTGCATATAAAAATAAGAAATTATTTTGTTGGACAGTTGGACCAGTCACTGACGTTATTTTCGATGAATATTTTGCCCAATTATGTCTTCAGCTATGATTTCAGTGACTTTCTTGTATCAAATTTGAGTTTAGGGAAGAAATTGGATCGAAGTGAAAAAGTTCGAAGTAATTTCGATCGTAGAAAAATGAAAAATAAGATTTGGGGCCGGTTCGGTTCTTCCTTGGAGTTTTGGAACATACAGTATAATAATAATAATAATAATAATAATAATAATAATAATAATAAATAATAATAATAATAATAATAATAATAATAATAATAATAATAATAATAATAATAATAATAATAATAATAATAATAATAATAATAATAATAATAATAATACTAATAATAATAATAATAATAATAATAACGAGGCTGATAATGATAACGATAATATAACAATCAGGAAAAACAACGCGTCGTATGAATAAACAAAGACAATTGTTAATACTGAATATCAAATAAGATAAATAATAGTGATAGAAAAATAAATAAGGATCGGCGAAATCTAGACCAAACCTTGAAAGTAACGTCACTAAGTAGAGAATTAGCAGGGTGTCCTACTCTGTAGAGTGAACTTTCAAGTTCAGCTTGGCTGACGTTTCGAGGTTGTTTGATTCCCTTGGTGCCGTCCGGAGCCCCCCCATTTTCGTCCTTCTCCTCGGTTTTGCCATTTTCATCGGTTACCACCGGATCCGCCTGATCACCGCTCGGAATCGATGATTCTTCACCCGGCGCGGGCCTCGCCTCGCTCGGACTCAGTGCACCGAACAGTTCGAAGCTCAACCGCGCGAGACGCAATTGCTCGATCAGATAGGGTATCGCCGATTCTTTCAGGTTGCTGATGACTTGACGCGCTATCAGGAGGGCCGCCAGTTGCTACCGAGACAATTTTCGACCAGTCAATGCGTTATTAATCTAATCGCGGTCCATCTACTCAACTTTTTCTCGAAAACGATCAAGGAAAAGAAAGAGAGGAAAAAAAAGGAAAAGAAAGAAAGGAAAAAATTAATACAGGAGATAAGAAAAAAAAGAAAAAAAAAAACAAGAGAAAGTAGAGAAAAAGATTTGGGAAGCTCAAAGTTTTCTTGAACTTTTGGAAAAAGATTGAACATTGGGACCTGGATTTTTGGAACAACTTGAATATTGAAAACAAGAAAAACGTTCAACAGACTTCACTCCTGCACCCAAAAAATCGATAAAGACGTACAGGGGTTACGGTGCGCACTGGGTAAGTTTGGTATTCTCGAATGTCCTTTCTGAGCGATCAAACCTGACCGACAAAAAAATGGTGTAAAAATAGGTTGCTCACCTCTTTGAGTCTTTCCTGATCTTGTAGATAAAACGCAATGTAGAAGAGCGACAGGAAGGAGTTGACGAACTGAAACTGAAAGGGACGAAACAATCAGGAGGGATCTTTGCTTCGCTTTTGCTATCGGAATTAACGCGCGTGCTGATTAGTCGGGCTAATAAAGAATAAAATCACTATGCAAGAATAAAATCTAATCGGTACTTTCGTTGATCCTTTCCTTACGGATATATTGATGGTTCATTGTCTACGTTATCAACCTACGTGTACGAACAAAAATCAAAATAAATCTAGGGAGATGCCACGAACGAGGATTCCACAAAAATCTTTACTCTTCGCATCTTCGTCGAATCATTGGACATTCGTAGACTTTGCATTTCCTTTGGATAATGATATCGGCAATAATTGATAAAACGTGTGAAACTGCTCGATCGATCAAGCGAAACCACAGATCGATCGTTTTTTTCAAGTACGTTTCGTAATCGAGCGTGGCATCTCTGCTACGAGTCAAGTAGGTTGAAGAACGCATCGAGCAATATACAAGGGAGAGACGAAGAAACGAAAAACTTCAGGATGGAGACAGAATAGAAATTGTCCATGCAGGCACAGAGACATATCAGAGCTTTCGTGTGTGTTTGTCTTAATAAAAGTACTCGGTGTTTCCTACATCAGCTACTATTCTCATTATTTGATTAGCCGACCGAATTTGAGTCACGAATCGCCTCGGCAGTTCAATCGACTGGATTTTGGTCGGACAAGTGAACTTCATTGATTGCATCGTTTCATTTATCAGGATAAAAGAATAAACGACGTTTATTGAAAAACAAGGCTGCGCGTCTCGTTTTCTCATTGTCAATAATAAAATTATCATTGGATCGTTAAACGTACGTCGTTTGAATAATGTGTATTATGCGATTGTTTCATTACCAGTGCCACCTTGCAGATCAGATGGTTCTCGTACTCGGTGTCAAGACGATAGTTTTCTGCGTCCAACATAAACAAAATCATAGATTCTATATCTAAACCGAATGGCTCCGGAGTGTCATCGATATATTTCTTTTATTTGTTTTTTTTTTTTAATTTTTAAACCGTACAAATTCGTAACCAAAAATGCGTGAAACCGGAAGTTCTCAAAAGCGCGTCGTGAGTCGCGTTATCGTTTCAATGTTTTTTTTTTTTTGCTGCTTTTTTTCTTTTTTTCATTATTATTACTCGCGAATTAAAAATTTCTAGGAAATTTGAAACGTCGAGAGTTTGTTGATTCTTGGCGCGTTTCGGATACTTCCGGTGTTGCACGCCTCGTGTCCCGTCTCTATGTGACATTGTCAATTCTATTTTGTTTTTACGATAAAAACAAAAGAAATTATACAATGGCCAATAAAATATGATTCTGGCTATTTCGTGTCGTCTAATCGTGCACAGAGTATGATTAAATATGTATATCAATATAATATGTTTACGATATTCGGATTATCTAAATGTTTTGCTGAGCGATAGATAAATTACGAAAAGAGATAGAACAAATGATACAAGGGAACGCTTTTCCTCGTTGCCAATGTTATTTTCACAAACTCAATTTTTTAACTGTACATTTAACTTTATACAGGAGAGTGAAAATATATCTGCGTCTGTAAGAATAAGTCACGAGGTGATACACAGCCGTTTCTCGAAGTATTTCAAATTCGACTGTCGCGTCCAAAAAATTCGGTTTACCGAAAATTATTTGATCTTATCATTTTTTAATTTCGCGAAATTCGAAAAACGGCACAGGCGAAACAAGAATTCAGCACCTAACAACCTCTCGTATTGGGGGACCCAAGTTATTTTCCATACTGGGAAATATCGTGATAATTGAACTTCTGATTTAAAAAAAAGTATTGGTACTTTTATAGTTTAGCGATTTTTTTAAAATATAATACTAAAATTTAATTTTGGCTATTTGTAACTATGTAAAATCATAAATAATGTCTTATATCGGTAAAAACTCATCTTTTTTATCTGAGAATTGATTTTTAAATAAAAAATGGTCTCCGATTGTTTAAGTAAAGTCCTGAAATTTGGAAATTCTGACAATATTTTAATATTGATTATTTTTTTTTTTGTGAAAATATCAGAAACCTAAAAAATCGTCTCTCCTCAAATCGCGAGAAAACTATCGGAGGCCAATTTCAGGAAACGTCACTAAACTATATAATTACAATATTTTCGTTGGAAACATAAAAATTCCACAAAACCTTCGAAAAAATAAAATAGATCATCGAAGGGGAATAAAAATGGAAATTCAAATTTTTAAGATGTTTTTTTTTTTTGACAGAGAAAGAGTTAACTCGAGATGAATAAAAAGAGCTTTTGCTCGCCATAAAAAACCGACCCAGGAATTACGAGATACCCAATATATTCTTATGCAGAGTGTTCGTAGCAAGAGTAGCGATTTAATGGACCTTTGTGTCAGATCGATACGTTGTATATGTACAGCCAATTTCTTGCTATGAAAATTGTATGTTCTAATCTCAAATTACCTGCATCGTTCAACCAAACGGCTATCTTGAAGTAAGCCTCGTCCATAAGAGCGATAACAACGGCGAGCAAAACTTTTGGCACGTAGCTCAGCCAGAAACCGTAGCCTGCGGCTTCCAGACGGCCGTCCCACCAATCCTGTATCACATTTGGCATCGATTCAACTATCAACCAGCACCAATATCACTATCTTTCGGCTGCCCGATGACTTATTCATTTTTCAACATTCCGTCGTCAGGACGTACCGTAAATTCCACTTTTTAACAACATTGAACCTCCAAGGATCCAAAATTCAATCCGAATTTTTCAATTCACGAGACAAACAATTTTTAGTCAATTATTTCGTAAAATCGATTATTTCTGGCGCATCGTGAAATTTACCTCCACGTTGCAACTTTTTTTTTTGGATTTCAACGGAGTTTTTCAACTTTGCAAACGAGCTTGTGGCCGATCATCGATTTACGAAACTTTTCCATCGGTTATTCGTATCAGCGGACTATTTATGCAGCAAAAACGAAGTTTTGAATTTAATATTCCGCTGCCATGGAAAATTTACGAAAAAATTCGGTTATTGGCATTCGTCGCGTAAAATTATCGGATCCAACATAGAATATCAATAAAACGAAAGTACGATAGAGACCTGAATCTGAAAGCTGAGAATCATGACGACGAAAACGAAGAACAGCGAGACTCCGATAACCGGCACTGTCAAACAGTATCGAGTGATATTTCGTGCCCAATTCGGATACGTCGGTTCGAGTCGTCCCGTTACGGGTGATATTTGTAGAGTTCCCTGTAATTATCCAAAACGATCACTTTAACTTTTTAAAATACTTTTCTCGCGGAAAGTGGAACAATCCTTGGGTATAGGGCTTTGTATTAATTTTTCATATCCGGATCGTATGGATGATTCGTTATCCGAATATCCAGACTTTTCGAATTATTTCGACAATTAAGAAAAAAAAAAAAAAAAAAACAACGGAAATCCGTTAAAAATATTTTAATTTATATTTATTAAAATGAAACCATCAGTTTTCTCTGTGTATAATTACTAAATAATTCAGTGGTAAATTCTACGATAATTTAGGTATTATTATTCTATCGAGTAATACAATTACTCAAATTTTCAAGAATTTCGAAGAATAATTTAAAACACAAGAAATACGTTGAAAATAGTTTTATTTATATTAATAAAAATTAAACAAAAAATATTCCTTTTTATAACTACTAAATTATTCAGTTAAAAATTATAAAACGATAAGTGTATTTATTATTATTCTACCGCGAACTAAAATTTCTTTAATCTTCAAAAATGTTGGCTATATTTTTATATACATACAGTAATACCTTTTATTGGAATATATAGACGTGGGATAAACTTGTACAATCCCAATAATAACGAAATCACTTATAATCCGTAATTTCGGGCTGATTGTGACCATTTTTTCGTTCGGTAAAAACAGAACGAAAGAAAAAATCGAACTCACCACGAAGAGAGGTCGAGGCTCGACCAAAAGATCGTCCCGTTGATCAAGGGTGCCCCATCTGTAGGCAAGTTCAGCGCCCCTTCTTTTCCAAGTCTCGAGATAAGCGGTTGCCCAAATAACATTGAAAATGGAGAAAAGAACGTACGCCACGTCTTCCACCGCCTGGTTCCTACCGATGATGCCGACCTGTTGTTATATCGATGATGATGAAAAATAGTAATTTTGATAGGACTCAGTTTTGTTTTTTGTTGAAGAAAATGAATGCCCACCCAATATATGACACCCACTACTGCTGGAACGACCAGGGCGGTGGTGTAGTGTCCTAGCCAAGCGAAATACATGGTAATCTTGACTCCAAAATATTTGCAAATGTCGTCGAGAGGTTGAGGCGACAAAAAGGCACGGACCCAAGTCCTCTGTAATTTTTCCAAAGCTGGCAACTCGTGCAACGGAAACACCTGGAAACGCGAAAGCCATCTTTTCAAATCTGTAGACGTTATGACAAGCATCAATGTCAAAAAGCATCCGTTACTTCCGGATATTACTAGAACCAACAAGAAAGGCAATTGTCGTGATCGAAAACAACTTAGAATCATTTTCGTGAAATCGACATATCTGTGTTTAGTTGTATCATTACAGAGAATTATTGTCAACATTTTAGCTATATTCATTGATACGTTTATTTTTCAGTAGTTTTTGGAAGCGAGGGTATCAGCGGTTTTTAGTCAAATGGACCAACAGCGGTCTTCAGTGGTTCGATGACTGCTCGAGTTTGTTTGGCTCGTCGAAAAAGGAGAGAAGATTCGAGAGTTAATTGAAAATAATTTAGCCTTGACGATCGATGGTATAACTTTCGGGAAATCGACTTATCTTTGTTTAATAACATCATTAATACGACTGCTGTTCAAATATTACCTACATCCATCAGTTTTGTTTCGTCAGGCTTTGGAAGCGTGGTTAACAACGGTTTTTAGAGAAATAGGAAAAGCTCAATCCTTCAGTGATGCAATAACTGTTTAGGTTCGTTTGGGTTTATTTAAATGAATCGTATTTTTTTCTACGGGTCCAAAAATGCCGTATCGAATTTAGAGGTGACCTTGTCGAGAGAGAAATCGAAATCTTTCAGGAAATGTCAGTTTTTCCTTGTAAGCTAAGTTCTTTTCAATCCAACGCATCCTCGTACATACCTGCGATATTATTCCTGCTGAAATACATTTGGGAATAATAGCTTGACCCTCGACGAGTTTGAGGCCGGGAAGACTGTGCAGATCTTGAGTGGTTGCTCGAAGAGTATGAAGAAGATGAAGAACCAGCGACTGGCGTTCCTGGGTAGTGAAGAATCTCGTCTCGTCGTCGCTTCCCTCGAAGCAGCTCGCTTCGGAACCCACGAATTCCTTTAGTCCGCCGCCAAATTCTTCGCGCAAAACTTTCGGCAAATGAACCTCTTCCGCAGCTTTTAGAAGGCTTTTTTCAAAACCGAGGGAGTCCAATGTTTAGCTTGTTTTGTTTCGTCGCGTGTTGTTCATCGTTTCGTCGTTTTTTTCGATACTCACATGGGAAATGGCGCGGTGAGATAAAAACCATAGCTGTCTGATGAGGCGTGTTGACGAACGTGAACGACGAGGCCCGGAGTTCCGGCCCGAAGACGTCCGAGCAGCCACATGAGCGTTTCGTCGCTGGCACCACTCGGAAACATCATCACCACGTCGCATTCCTGCCAAAATAAATTAATCTCTTTTTTCATAGTTCATCGTTGCCATCGAACTATACCATAAGATAGCTTTCATTGTCAGATGTTACTTGAGCCTTCAAAAAATTACTGTCTCTTGAAGGATAATTGCTAATTGTTCACCATAAGTTCATTATGGAAAAAATCTTTTTTTATTACGTAATTTTATAGCCGAGAGAATTGATTCGTTGCTGGATAGACCTTGTACAAAAAGTTCATAAAAAATGGATCAATCATGGGTTTAAATATTTAGATCGTGACGTGTATGTTTAGTCTTACAGATAATTGATTTAATAATAAATTAATATTCAGAAATGTTATTTTTCAACAATTGAAGTCACAATCGATTTTTGAATACAATATAATCATAAGATTTGATTAAAAATGGACTGCTTTAATTGTGGTTTTTTGAGATATTGGTTTTGGGCTTGCCGGAATTTTTTCACCCTTTGACCTTGATTCCGAGTGTCCAAGAGAAGAAAGTAACCACGAGTGGAGGGTTGACGTCACGTATTAAAAAAAAAACGAAGGTACCGGAGAGCTTATTAGGGGGCATTAAAATTGTAAGAACGAGAACGTTCGTGGCAGTTCACAATCGAAGCAATCGTTCAAGAAAAATGTTTTCCTCGGTATAAATTTGCGTTCGTTCAACGATAACAATAGTAGCGCCACGTGCGAAAAAACGTCACGGGCAAAAAGACGCTTTTAAATTGAAAAGATCGAATGTTTTGTGACTCGTAATAAAGCAGGGGTGTTACGACTCGCGGAGGGTGGTTGGAGGGTGAAAGAATCGATTTGTTATTGGAGTGTCGGTGAACTCGAGGCGCCTGACAAAGGCGTCTCGTAACGCTGGTCGCCCGGATAACGGCGGAATAAAAAAACTCGTGTATTTCAGGAGGCTACGGTATTACTAAAATTGCTCAAAGAATCTCCCAAAAAAAAACACAAAAAACTGGATTTTTCGACACGTCCTACAAAATCGATCAAACGGTCCTCTATTATTTAAATATTTTTTGCTACAAGCTATTACTAGATGGACATTTAAAAATTGGCAAAATTCTCGAAAATTTGCGGGATGGTAGGAATCGATAAAAGCAATAATACGTAAATTATTTAAGATTTTGTCACTGATTTTTTTAATTTTAATTGGTTTTAATTTCGTAGTGAATTTTCGCCGAATAATTCAATTTGCAAACGTATGAATGTAACGTGATTATTATGGGAAAACATTTTTGTAGACGTAAGGCTGATAAACAATGGATATGTCTACAGATATTCACAAATTTATTAAAAAAAAAAATAATTAATTTTTCAACCAGATTGGGGTTATGTGTCCGGTCATGCAAATGGGCAATCGGGCTACTCGATGTCACGAAGGAAGCTATGCCCTAATGGATTTTGAAAGAAAAGTTTTTCCGAGCTGCAATCCGATTTGAGCTTTTTTTTTCAAACGTGGTTTCGACCATTGATCGATAGTCCCGGGGTGTTTCGGGAAGTGAACTTTTTAAAATAGCCGGGCGAACTTTCCTGCTAGGTGAGAAAGTCAACATTGAAGAGTCAACTTTCTCGCAATGGGTAAATTCGTCGAAAAAGGAGTTTGGAAGAGACTCGGATATTCCAATTGCGTCCACTTTTACGATCAGTTTGGGCTCGTGTATCTGGAATAATCGTCAAGTTATTTGAATAATTCGACAATTTTCTGATAATCCAGATATGCCCTTGAAGTCATCCGGAAATAAACCAGATTCCCACAAATTCTCCGGGTGAGCGTTCATGTTCCAGCAAATCGGTGTTCTACTTCGGTGCTCGTAGTCATCCGTATGCATATTCGAATAATTTCTTTGCGGATACTGAAAGACGACATATTTCTTTCCCTGTATCGATCAGAGACCCTGACAATAGGATTTTCCCAGAGGCGGAAGACGCCGCCGTGTCTGTCGTTGAAACAACTCGACACGAACGGTTTTGGAATCGGACGAGTTGAAAAGTCCATCACGGTTACGAGTCTGGTCCGTTTGTAACTCGCTGGGGATATTGAACCGTCTTTCAACGAACGTTGTACCCTTGAGAACAATTTTGATGAAATGGGCGAGCGTACGGGTCGATCGCTGAAGCAAGTTCACTAGGAAACAATATTTCCGGACTGAGAGGTCCGCAAACGGAAGTTGGGGTGGATACGAGAGCCGAAACGTCGTTTAATGAAATGGAAACTTGATGAATTACGAGGGTAGAACATAACCTGACTTGGGTAAATACCATTTTGAAACGGAGGGTGCCCAATTCCACCATTTTGTACAGGACAGCGTGATGGCAGAATACGGCTGCCATCTTATAAATTGTTTTTCTTGCTCGCGTCACTGCGTGAATCCTGATCGGGTTTGGGATAAGAAGAAGATCGAAAACGGGAAAAAGTGGATGCCGCATTTTTTTGAGTGATCGCAGAGTCGATTCCGCCTACCGGATTCTGGCACGAGCTAACACGTTATTCTGGCTTCGATCCAATATGTTCCATCAAACTCTCCGCGTCCCTTTCTCCGTGGATATCCGTCGCTTTGATCCTCGATCACTTCCCATATTTTGACTTCTATTTATTTGGTCACGAAATGAAGAAACTTCCGGAAACATTGATTGCAAAATCTTCTGGATCCATATCAAAGAAAAATGAGCCCTGGATTACGAGTATCCCATTCGATCAAGTATATTTTCCAGTCCGTTCATTGAAATTGATTTTTCGTTAAATTTATTGACACTACGTTGGCGATTATGAAGATTTACGATGCTTCGGTATTACGATCTTAGGGAGCAGCGTAGTAATGTATGAGGTTTGTGACAAAATTAGAAGTTGATTTTTCATTTTTTTCTTTTTTATGTTGGTCTAGACGTTATCAGTCGTTTTGTTTGTTTTTATGTGCTTGACGATTTTCTGCTATCGAAAATGATAATCCACCTGCTGACACGTTGTTGCTTGTTCGTGATGTTTTTGGCCAAAAACATCACGAACAAGCAACATGCCTCAGCCACCATATTCACAGGACTTTTTTCTGTTCCCAAAATTGAAGAGCCATGAAAAGACGGAGTTTTGCCACGATTGAGGAGATGAAGATCGAATCGCTGAGAGAGCTCGATGCCATACCAAAAAGCGCATATCAGAAGTGTTTCGAGGATTGAAAAAAGGGCTGCCACAAATGTATTATATCTGAGAGGGATCACTGTGAAGCGGACAAAATAGAAATCGATGAATAAACAAATATTTTTCGCGAAAAATACAAAGTCACCTTATTTTTCGAACAAACTTGGTATGTCGTTTTTCTGTATCTTCAGGGATTTCTCTTTCAGGCACCGTACCTGTCATTCAATAGTGAACATTCGTCAATAACTATAATTACGTTTTTCACTGCTTTCCGCCACAACTATCTTTTTCATAATTCGCTCGGTAGCTCAGGAATGTCGGATGAATGAGCGGTACCAATTTGACTCGAATTTTGAAGCACTCGATAAAAAAAAAAAGAAATGGACGATTGGAGTCAGCTGGTTCGAACGTGCGACTTGATAGGAGTTCGTTCTAAAGAGTGGTGGATGTGGTTGCGCCTACACACGTCGCCTATACCCGCGGCCCAGCGATCAGGCCTAATCAATAAACGAGTACAAGCCACGGAGGTGGTAAAAAGGGAACGCGTTGTGTGATCAACACTAGTTGTTTGTGAACTCACGCTGATGAGGATGAAAAACAAAAAGAAAGCAATGATAATCAACGAAGTGGCAACACTTTGTTCCAATGAGGCTATCAAGCATGGCATTAGACCTCATCCCATCAGACCAGACCATCAAAGCCTTCATGGTGTCTTAACAGTCCATGGCGTCTTAACATGATGTCTTAACATGGTGAATTCATCAGCAAGCATTCGAAACCTCAATATACATATATCGATTTTTTTTCAATTATTTATAATAATAATAAGATGATCTAAAGATATTAATAAAATAAAAAATAAAGATGTTTTTTGGTTGAAAACAGATTTTTTTAAAACAGATGTCAAACATATGACAATAATGTCAAATTTGACTTCAATTATTATTGAGAGTGGTAAATTAACACTTCGAAGTATGTAATAAAAAAATAGCTATTTGTGAGGCTAAATATGCACGGCGCTATCTAGACTTGTAAATCCGCTATTTCCTCATTTTTTATGAACTTTTTTCCTAACGGGCCATCCGGTAACAACTTGAAACATTTTCGGCTGTTAGGACATTTGTCTTTCATGATTTTCGTGTACTGCGCACATCTCTAGCATCCTTAATTTGATATAATAGCACCATACGTACTTGAGTCGGAACCTTTTGTATCCATAGGCGGCGGGGGGTCATTAGATGGCCTGTGCAGGGTATTTTTCGTCTCAAAAGGCGAGATGCTGTAAAAAACAAAACAAACTTCTTACTGGATCGATAAATGGTAGCTTTGGTTCAGATTTGCCACGAAAAATACTAGCGTTTTATCCTTTCAGGATTATTCACAGCGGTTGTTAATACAGTTGATGGCTAATTGATGGCGTTTATTCGGGCTCGTATTTGATTACGTTTGTGATGAACCTCTTCCTATTGGTCTAAATGGAATATCGTTGAGATATTTCCTTGGATATCTTCTAAAGAAACTGTCACGACGCTTTGGTGGCAAGTTGTTGGTTTTGATTTGAATTCATTACGAAGACGTTTACTGAACGTTGCCACTTAACCGCGACTCCGAGTTGCCATCACGTGGAAGAGGAAACCGGCAGAATAATTTATCGATCTAAAGCAATGCTCATGCTAATGTGCACCACGTTGCATCGAAAGGTTCGTTAACTTAGCGTGACATTTTCCAGAAATTATGTGTGAACTTTTATATAATTCTGTATCCATAATTGATCGTTCTTTCGTATGTTTGTTGGGTGTAATTTCGTGAAGGCACTTCCCATTTAAGATTTAAATCAATTTTAGTAGATTTTTTGGAAAACAATTTTATCAGATTTTTCGTAACACTATTTTATCCAATTTTCCGGGAAATAATTTTATTGTGTTTTTTGGTAGACAATTTTATTAGATTTTTCGTAGGAACATTTTATTTGATTTTTAAAAAGACGATGTTATTGGATTTTTTAAAAGATGATTTTATCTGATTTTCCGGAAGACTATTTTATCGGATTTTCTTTTATCCATCGTAATTCGTCTGATTGCCAAATAAGACAAGGAACGACAAATCGTTTGGTCGTTCGCGACAGCTATTTAAATTTCCTAAAAATGACTTGTTATGGCACTCACTTTTGAGAATATTCTGGACATTAAAAAAGAAACTCATTTAGGACATTATTAAGCAAAAAACGTGGTTACGTAATTGAAGATGACTAATGATTGGATAATCAGTTTATAGTTGAATAGAAACAGGGCTGTTAGGTTCTTTGATTCTGTAGATGAGTGTGGAGAATTTTTAAAAAGGGATTCACCCTTCATGAATTTTACAGCAATATTGATTCTATTGGTAATGAGTTTGAGGTCTGAGATAATTGGATTTGTGTGATGATGGAAGCTATTAAAAATTAAAGCTCTAATTTTTTTTCGCACCATGACATTTTGTTTCTTCTGTTTTTTTTTTCTAATTCGAAAAGACGGCTTGTGTCAATGAAATTGATGACATTGATCAATGAATCGTTACTTTCAAAATATGCTGCGACACGTTGGACGGTTTACCGTGAAAATGGGAGGTGGACAAGGTGGAGGGAACAAAAACGACACGATAAAAAAGAAACAACATAATATGAGACTATGAAAAAAAAGATCGACAAGGTGAAGGGAAAATTGGGGGAACGCGGGGTGTGTGTATATGTATATTAGTTCCGGTGGAGCGTCATCGTTCCCTTCTCGTTCTCTTTATCGAACGAACTCGGTCACCGTAAGTGGGGCGGTTCAGAGGGAAATGCAAAAGGCTCAGATGGATGAACCATGTAGGATGCGGAAGCTCTGGCGACGCGAGTAACGTTGAAGAAGCAGAAAAAAAGCGAAGTGGAAAATCGAAAAAATGAACCGTGAAGTATAAACGATGGTCATCCAGATTGAACGTTCAGAATAAATGAGGAAACGAGATCAACGATGATCGTGAATGAATTTCGACCTGTGTAAAAAAGATTAAAACCAAACGGACCCAAACAAACCCAAACAAAACAATAATCCCAGTAAAGCTAAAATTGGAAAAGATTTGCAGAAGGAAAATAATACATCGATCAATTACTTGGGTTATTGGGTCGATGATACGATTATTTTTTAAATACAGTTCGGTCTTCGGATGAAGATGAAAAATTCGATTGGACCATCGAGTAGTTTTTGCGGTTCAATCAGAGTACTGATTTCACTGTCGTTAAACCCAATAGTCATTAGATACCCAAAACTAAGGACGAATGCACATCAGGTATCAAAAACTTCCGAGTTCAGCCAGATTCCCCCACACTACGTGATATGAATCTAAAGAGTTGAGATTTTCGTAGAAAACATCTAAATTTTAATAATAATTGGGTCATTGATGAGCAAGTTTTTCCATTCGGGCAAATAGCGGGCATTAAAAACTTTCGTTTAGCAAGACTCTCCCATTCTACGTGATACGAATGAGAGATTAAAGATTTTAGGAGAAGGCGATTAAATTTTGATGGTAATGGAATTATCGATGAGAAATTCCTTCCAAATTTTGATTCCTGCTCTGATACGTTGCTTGTTACATACTTAATATGTGCTGCACAAAAAATCCAATGTTTGTCAATGAAACAAGGGTTTTGCAAGCTCAGTGTACTTTAGAACGGAGTCTAATTCGTACTATGCGACAAATAGTCAATCCCTTGACCGGTAGTTTGCGTTAGTTTAATGTGAGATGGGAAGTTTGGGGATAGCCAGTTTAAATGATGACACTGGAAACGAAAACTTGGCAAGCTGGTCCGGTTTTCGCTGGTCGCTTTTGGCATTCTCAGACGGTAATTTGTACTCCATGGTGGAAAGTGACGCGAGCCAAAGTTGTATTCTAAGAGTGATAAAACAGATCCAAACAGAGGGAAAGGGAATTTTCGAGAAGTTTGGGTTACAAATGTGAAAAAACTGCCAACCCAAACAAACCCAAACAGATGAGTAAAAACTGCCAACTTTCGTCTCGAATACTCGATCTAATCAATGAAACGAATTCGTTATTCAAATGAGGAAATTCGATATGTCATTTTCGCGGTCGACGCTTTTGACAGGTCGATCAAAATCTCGTGTATTTCCGTTACTACAGATAACGAAAATCTAGTATCCGCTAAAAAGGTCCATTAGTTCATGCCGTGATGATTGGTTGAGTCGTCAATCATTCTGCGGTTTCATCCAATCTGCCATTGTTCGAGGAGTCCAACGGAGGCGTTTCGGCACGTCAGTGGACCGAGAAAATCTCGGCGAAACAGTTTCGACCTTTGAGTCGTATAATTCGAGAATACGATTCTTGATAGACTCGAAAGGAATTCGAGCAGACTCGCCGAGCACTCGATAGTTTCTGTATCAATGTGCGGAATGGAATACCAATCAATGACAAATAACATCGAAATTGTACATCTACGTCAAAATGTTACAGCGGTCGTTGCTTCTAAACGTCTTCATTTCGAAATGGAACGAACAAAATTAAACGAATCCAGTAATATGAATACTGGAAACGTCTTTGTTGGAACTTTTGATAATTCGCCGGTAACAGTCAGCTATTACGTTTCTCATAGTTTCGTACGAACTCAAAGTGATTTTTTCTTCAAACAAAAATTGAAATATCTACTTTTTCCAGAAAAACACAATTTCCTCCGGGATTTTACGAACTGAAAGCCTCAAAAAAATGTTACGCTCTCAAAAGTTTCTGCCTTTAGAATATTCTCAACGCACACATTTCCAAAGTCCAATAGGACTTTATACGTCGTTCAGCCACGTAGATTAACGCACGTGCTTTGATGTCCCTAACTTGCGTCTAACTCTGGCTGTGAATATCCGAATCAACCCGCCACCGAACATATTTCGATCAGAGAATTATTAGGATGCATCTCGGAGATAGCAACGCAGAGATGATCGGCTTTGAAGGGTGCACGATGAATACCACGTGATAGGACAGAGCTGGTAGTGGGTGGCGAGTCATGAACTCCAGGCGTTTAGATACGGAATGGCACGGTAAACTGGGTTAGAGGCTAATCAATCGGGTTGACGGCTATAACGATAATCACATTTGTAAATAGAGCCTAGTCAGCTATTCTCTTTGCCCACCACTGGACGTTTGGAAATTGTTTTCAGTTCGTGAAAGTCCTTAAAAAACATTGCTTGTTTCTGTGGCGTTTCAAAGGGCTGATTAGTTTTTAAAAAGATAAGGTGACTTTTTATTTTTCTTGAAAATATTTATTTATTTATCAATAGTTATTTCGTCCGGTAAAAAGTGATCCCCTTCATATAAAATACATTGGTGGCACTCCTTTTTCTAATCCTCGAAGCACTTCTGAATTGCGCTTTTTGGTATGACCTCGAGCTTTCCCAGCTATCCGGTCTTTATCTCCTCAATCGTAGCAAATCTCCGTCCTTTCATGGCTCTTTTCAGTTTTGGGAACAGAAAAAAGCCGCAGGGGGTCAAGTCCGGTGAATACGATGGTTGAGGGATAATCGCGGTGTTGTTTTTGGCGGCAAACATCACGAACGAACAACGATGTATGAGCAGGTGCCTTATCGTTTTCGATAACAAAAAATCGCCAAGCACGCCAAAAGACGCTTAACATTTATATCTATCAAAAACACATTAAATATGCAAAATAGTTGATGTCAACATATGTTGAAGATATGTGTGCAAATGTACCAAAAAAAAATCAAAAATCGAATTTACCAAGCCCGCGAAATTTAAAGTCACCTTATTTTTCGAACAAACCTCGAACCTTCCAAATCATCAGAACGTTTCATTGTTGGGATTTAGAATTCAACCAAAAATCATATAAAATCCTACCATCCCTGATGAACACCTTCTTGTCAGTATTCGGTGAGCATCCTGAGAATTCTGGTGCAAATGCAATGAGGAGGCACTGGAACGTCGAGGTGTGGTTACGTGACTGCCCTATGAAAACAAGGAGTCCTTTCCTTTCTACTATTTTGTACCACCAAGATGTCAGCGCCATTCCTAGAATGCGGCGGGCTTCAAGGAGTCTAAAGTATACGACAACGATGGTATCAAAGGTGTTTCCAATCCAGTAATTAACGGTTTAAATAATCTCAAGGACTTTGAACGTGCATCGTTGAAAGATTGGAATTTAGCTTCACAGAGAATCCCAGAAATGCCCAAGGGAATCATTGGTTTCTGTGACGATTCTTCTTCATGCCACGTGACTCGTAAGGAAATCGCTCAAGCGTGTCATCAGTGTGACACGGGTACTATCACACGGGATTCAACTATTTCAAGGAGCTCGGTGGTTATTACCCCTGAGATGAGCTCGCGAACATTCATGCCTGGTTAATGTCCCGAGGGTACTTGATTACCGTCGATGCCAGAATTTCGCGACTGTCGTTTGGTTCAATTACAACGAGAAAGTGACAATTCGAGGACGTTTCACTGAGCTATTCTAGCGTTACCGGGTTTATCACATCCTAGATTTTTTTACTCTTTGATCGGCCAATCAATGATAAAAAGAAACTAGAGAGGATTGAAAAGTATTTAGGCTCGACAGTCGATGACATAACTTCCGCGAAATGGACTTATCTTCGTTCAGTAACGTCTTTCGAACGACTACTATCAAAATCTCAGCCACATCCATTCATCACTTTTCTTTTGACAGCTATTAGAACCGTTTGCAGATTTCATAAAAACGAATAAAGAGAAATCGTTGACTGATTCGATTTCCGTTTGGATTCGTTTGATTTTGTGAAAAGAGAATCGGATCGAACGAGGTAATCTTTGTCTCGGGGGTCCATTTTCCACCCTTCGATGAACCGTTTCTTTCCTATGGGGCGAAAAAAGTCAGAATCCCGCTGGTAGAAATGCAGCGATCTAAAAAAGCTGTTCTGATTTATTTCGATCGATTCGAATCAACATTTCCTGGAGAATGTTGCGTTCCAATACGCTGGCTAAGTTCTAATCAATCAACCCTCGTACTCCTAACACTGCGATTTAAGAAACAAGAAGCGTAATAAGTATGGGAGTGAATAGGATCTTACCCTTGTCGAGCGTTTCCTTAGCGGCGCGTATGACCTTTCTCCTCCTGAGGCCGTCGCCCGTGATCATCGTGATCGCGGCGGGATCGTTATCGTGTTCATTAGTGTTGGTGGTGATGTTCGTTGTCGTATTTTGGGCCGTCGGGTCCGAGACGGACGCGCACCCCTCACTTGTCTCCCGATAATTCGTCGTGTAACTCGTCTCTTTGTTAATAACTGTTTGTAAATCGTTATGAAAATCGATCGTGGGGTCATTCGACCCCTCGCCGCCTGGCATTTTGGGAAACCCGATTCGCGGGCCAGGAATTTCCTGTCTCGTCCTTAATCGAGGACCCTTGCGCTTGTACTGACGGCCGCATGGCGTTGCCGTCGTCGTCTTCTCGTTCCTCCCACACGGTTCACCCCCGAACAACTCTTGGTATACGCGCATACCCCCAACTACCCCTTCATCGACCATCCCCGTCGCTCTTTCGAGCCGAGATCGTTCGTTCCATCCTCGTCCCGCAAATTCCTGTTTCGCGAGCTGCTGGGTGCTCTTAGAGGGTCGGGAGGGGTGGCAAGAGGGAGGGAAAGAGGGATGATTTTTTTTTGCGTCCATGCGCCATCTACGCTACGACCCTACGAACCCCCAAGCATGCGCCGTTGCGATCGATGAGCAACCTCTCTTTAACTCTCCCTCGTTGTTTCCTCCCTCTCAGTCGCGTTTTCACCCTCCAACTCTCCACTGCTCTTTTTTTTTATCTTTTCGTTTTCTCCTATCTCCCTTTTCGTACTACCTCCCCTTTTTCCCTCTCTATCTTGTTCTACCACAAACCTACTCCCCTCTTTCGACCAACTTTCGTGTAACAGCCGGACGAGTCGCGTCGGTCTACACGGACTCGTAACTACCCCTGTTTTTTTTCTTTTTTTTTTTTTTTTCGTGGTGTACCGAGCCACAACTCTAATACACGTACGCACTTGCGGCCATTGCTTACAAGAGCGCGGGGCCAACTTTCACGCTTTTTTATGTTGCTCGGAGAAACGGAAAAACGATCACTGGTCAACCCCTTGTAACGATTCTCAACTCCCACCCCGATTTCTCATCTCCGTGAACAAGGTCAATTGCAGCCTACGGATTTTTCGGTTCGAAGATTCAATCGACAAGATCGGACATTAACGGCTAGAGGCTTGTTGAGTTTGGTAAACGAACATTTCGAAATTGTTAATCCGAGTACTTCGATTGATGGATCTACCTTAGGATCCATTGGCTTTCTCGTGAAATACGGTACAGCGAGGAAGATGTTTTCTTTTTCGATCTCTGGAATTTACGAACCATCCGGAATGCTATTTTTGGTTGGATGCTCATTCGATCCCTCCGTTCGTTTTTTTTTTATGCCTTTCTTGGCTAAATTGATTACCGCTTGGCTCACCGTTCTTCGCTGTTTCGGCTTTACTTCCGGGAAGCTTCTAAGTCGAAAGTTACGAACGATAGTCGAGAAGTTCGACCGGAAGTTAATTGAACGGTGATTGGAGAATTCAAATCTTATTGACCTTCGATTTCTCTTGATGATCGTTGGGCGTTTATGGAAGCGATAGATGGATCGAACGCTTTATCATTCGGGATTTTGTTAATTTTTTATCTGAAGAATGAGGAGTTTAGTAATAAAATAATCAACTGATGTAACTTTTGTAAAATTGCTGTTTAAACAAAGAGCAGTCATGGAAGCTGAATAGTAATCCAATCGATGTTTTTATTCTTTAATCAACGGTTGTTATCATCAACTCAAAATACAGGTTTCCAAAAGTGAACAAAAAAAAAACTCTGCGTTTTTCATCGTTTGTCATTGGGTGTGTTTTCAACAGGAAACGGTAGACTTTTTATTCAAGGTCGGGAATCATTAATGCCATCAAAAGATGACGGATCGATGAAGATGTACGTTTGAAAAGCAGCTAAGAAATTGGTGGGATCACGCACACGAGCTTCGATCCGTGTTGATTGCGCAGGTCTCATTTTCGTTTGTAGAGCAGGGTCCATCTATTTTCGTTTAGAATCGTTAATTCATTGAAGAGAAGAATAGGGTTCGGATGGAGCAATGTGGAAAAAAAATACAGCACGCTATTTCACGTACAATTCGAATTGACTGAATCTTTCTGCGAAATTTATAAGCTTAATTTATCGGTCGTTCATGATAAAAATTACTAGCTGGGTGAACATGACAGGAAACCATTTAAAAAAATTCATTAAATTTAGAAGCTAATTAACACTGAATTATATTTTTTTATGCTCGAACCACTCAACCGAGTTCAAGGAAATTTTACATACGTGCACGACGAATTATTTTTTCATACCGCAGCTTAAATACTTTAAAAGGCTTAAAAATTTTTAAGATATTTTTATCGTCGATTGAAGCACCTCAAATTGAAGAGAAAGATCCAAGATATCGTACAGGAATCTCAAGTTGATGGTAAGTTATGATTGAGATGACTGTCAAATTTTAAACAATTTTTTCTTTAAACTATATTTTTTCGAACGATTCTTGACATCTGCTAAATTGGTTGACTGAAAAATTTCATCTATTTATACAGTGTCATAATAATTTAGTGTATATCTAGTTTCTTCTTGCAATAATTTTTTCTCACTAGTTATTAACAGTAATGATGCAATTTTTTTTATAAAAATGGAAAATATGAACATTCCTTAAGTTGCATCACGATACTGAAAACGATCGGTTAGTATGAGCGAATATTATTTATTTTTAAAACATGAATCTTCTTTTTTTGTGACCTTTTAAAAAATTCAAGGACGGAGGCCCTTGTGAATCTTAGAAAAAATTCCAGATGCAATTCTACAAAAATTGAAAAATTATAAATTCCTTAGAAAAAATACTGAAATGTTAAATTCGTTAGAAAAAAAATTGAAAAATTCGAAATTGCTTAGAAAAATGAAAAGTTTAAAAAAATCTGCGACGAAAAGCTGTTGTTTGAATAGATTTCATGAAAATAATTTTCATTTCTTGAGCAGAACGAAATTTTTGGCCCATTGGTTTCAATGTTCACTTGCGCTAAGCATCCTCGAGTATACAATTGCCGTAACTACGTATGTATACGTAGATTGCGTCAGTCTGGCCAATTTCATACATCAATACGTTCTATCTCTCTCCAATTCGAGAACTTGGGGAACCAAATTTTTCGGATTCAACTTTGCATGACTGCGCGGATTGTTGTCGAGTGGAAGACTAACGAGGATTGTTATTCAATCGATTATAGTGTCTGTTCGAGCATGATACGTATCGAAGTATATTTCGTAGCAAAGAGGATTTCTCGAAATCGAGGGAAAATAATGAGACTTTTTTATGGGAAAATATTGTGGTATTGAAAGAAAATAAAATTGAAAAAATAAATAAATCAAATAAAAATTAAACTAAAGAAAATTTACAGTGTATACAACGTTTGTTTAAAAAATAAGGCGATTGTTTAAATTTCGTGAACAATGTGTATACAATTTACGATTTTTTTTGGTACGCTGGTAGACATGTTTCCAACGTATGTTGAAATCATTAGCCATTTTGCATTTTCAGTTTGTTTTTGATATATATAAATATTATCCGTACTTTGGTGTGCATGGCGATGTTTTGCTATCGAAAACGATAACAAAAGCATCTGCTCGCACGTCTTTGCTTGTTCGTGATTGTTTTGGTCAGAAACAACACTGTAATCATGCCTCAGCTATCGTATCGTCCGCTGGGAGAGCTCGAGGTCATACCAAAAGGCGCATATCGGAAGTGCTTCGAGGATTGGAAAAAGGGCTGCCACAAACGTGTTATATCCGAGGGGGATCACTTTGAAGCGAATACAATAGTTATCGATAAATAAACAAACATTTTTCGAGAAAAATAAAAAGTCACCTTATTTTTCGAACAAACCTCGTATATACATATACATATATATATATATAAATGTATTTCATTAAATATAATTCACGAACAAACTTATTCATAAATGTATGGATAAATGCTATCAGTGATTCAAAAAAATGCAAGTCGTATATATTATATTATCGATATTTTTATTCAAATATCTCGATGAGACCTAGGGACCTAGGATTTTTTTCACTCATTATATAATACACGTATGATATGCTTACGTAACGAACGATCATGAACTATGAGAATTAAATAAGAATTACACAATAGTAATAACATTTCGAATATCCTTATCGTGATATCATTATCACAACAAAAAAAAAATTATAAAAAAATAATACATTCCGTGTGGAGGGAAGAAACGAAGCACGTATCATTGAACGTGCAATCATTTATACTTGAAGAATTTTTGTAATCGAAATAATTTAATGTGTAAATAAACGATGATTTCCCCATAACACACACACATACATATATATATATATATATATATATGTATGTGCGTATTTGTGCGTTTGCATTGTCGAATCGGGGCAATTTATGACAATGAGGTTTGGCGTCATTGTCGTTGCCGGCACAATGTAAATTTCTCGCTACGATAAAATACATTTCGCGGTTGCGCGATGAAGGCATGCAATTTGATGCCTGCGCGGGTACCAGCGCAACGATGACAGTACCGTCGAATAAATAATGGAGTAAGAAAAAAAAAGAAAATTTCACATTGCTGTTAGCGTTCCCACAGACTTACGCAACTCCATTTCATTTTCTTTTTTCAGTCAGCTCCGAAACAAAAAAAAACATACGATTTCGAAAAACAACGTCGGAAGGTATGAAAATTTGTATACACGTTGCTGATCAAAAATCGATTTTCAATCGTCGTTGAAATAAGGCGTGCTCATCCCCACAAAACAATGTACGCGTGAAAATGTTGAAGTTTCGAACTGGAAATACAACCCGCAAGCACGACGATCGTATTTGACTTATTTATCGATTGTCCGTAGGATAAATCAATTATAATAAATTAATTCGCTGATTATGATTAAGCGCCTGTCAGATAATAAATTATAATTAATACATTTATCTATTTGTAATTAGTCGTGTGTAAGATAAATTAATGATAATTAATGAGCTCGTCAATAATGAAATTCTTATTACATTCATCAATTATAATCAATAATGTAACAAACGTAAGAATTACGACTGATCGTTTGTAATTTAATAATTAATAAATTAATCATTGACGAATGAATTAATCGAGTAATTATTAAGTATCGGATGATTAGTTGTAACGGACACATTGATTAATTATCATTAATTTGTATGATTAATTAATGATAATTAATCATTGTATAAATTATAATTAATCGTCTTTAAGGTGAATTAATTGTAATTAATGAATTCATTGATTATAATTAATCGCTCGTATGATCAATTAATCATTCTTTGCCAAATCCGTTTCCCGATTGTATGCGAAACATGCAAAATATTATTTTGCGAGTACTTTTATTATTGGCCACGTGCATGTATACGTGATTATCGGTCGATCGTATCAGAGATTGTCGCTTATTGTTTCTTCGAAGTACTTCTTTTGTGGGGACACGCCGTTACAAGATCGGAGAAAATAATTAGCGAGAAATAAAAAATAAAGAAAAAAGAAAAGAAAATAGATCGCTTCTCTCTCACTCATCTGCAGATCATCTCGAGTAAACTTCATTCTTGGGCTTCGTCATAACGCATCGTCCCCGATAACATATCTCAGTCATGTGGGAAACTTTGGTGGTGGTCGATGTGCGAAGTATAGCGCCAAGATTCATTTGGGACGAGGTTTTCGTCGAGGGCAAACTTTCGGTCGTGGAAGTCGCGGTTTCTTCGATTTTCGAATCCTCGGATTCGACCATCGTTGGAATTTCGGAGGATGCCGAATAAGAGGACGCGCTAGAAGAATCGACGAAATTACCGTCCGTTGGTATTTCCGTTGTAGCTTCAACGTATTTCGTCGTTGATTCGATTTCCGTGCGTTTGAGCTCTTCCCTAAATTCCTCATTCCCGTTCGACGATTCCATGCTCGGTAGCTTTTGCATCGACCCATCGTTTCCCTCTTCCGCCGCACTTTCGCTCGAGTTGAAAATAGATTTTTCGTAAATCGATTTCTGTTGACTTCCCGTTGGATAATGGAAACCGGAAGTTGTAGGACTGGTTTGAGAAATATCAATAGTTCGTGAGGAGTCGTTGGTCGAGGTGATTCGATCGTCAGGCGACGTGGATTCTTCACCGGCAGGTAAAGTATCGTTTTCGATGTTCTCTTCGTCAGCGTCTTTCATCGTATCGAATATCGCTTGGACGTAATCTGAGAGAGTTTTTACGCTGTCGTCGCTGTTCGATTTTGTCTCCGTGCCGGGCAATTGGGTGGTCGTCGCGTTCAACTGACGATGATAATTGTAAAATTCAGGACTGGTCGGGTAACGGACCTCGCTCCATTCGCTGCGATGATTCTTCGGGTAATTAGACTCGTCGTTATTTTCGCTCGAATCGTCATTCTTGGCCAAGGTGTAATCGTTTCCCAACACTTCGTTGTTACTCCCAATTATACCGTTGTACTCGAAAATACCGTTTTCACTTGCCAGTCCTGTAGAAGCTTTGAACGGACCTGTCGTTTCGGGAGATTCGCTCGGGGTCGTCGTGGAAGCCATTGGAGGTGTACTGGTCGACGATTCGTTAGAATTATCATGATGGTTAACGATACTCGATGTTTCGTCCGTGACGTAAGTTGTTTCCTCTGGCCCGAGGTTCGTCGAAGTTTCCGTTGTGCTGAAGAAATCGAATTGATCGGTAGTCGTGGTGACGGTCGTGTCTGGTTGGCTAGTGGATATCTCTGATTGATCGGTAACAGCTTCCGGTTGCTCCGTTATCGTCACCAGCTCTTCCGGGACGACTTCCGGTTGCGTTGATGCTTCCGGACTCGAAGGGACTTCCGGTTGATTCGTAACTTCTTGGGGTTTGTCCGTCGTTACTTTCAGCTGGTCAGGAAAGACTTCCGATTCGTACAAGGATATCGGTGCTCTTTCGGTTTTTCCCAATTCGGAATCGTCGTTGATCGGCCTCGATTTTTCGTCCTCCTTGAACACTTCCTTCAACAAATCCTCAAAAATATTTTCCTCCGGGATTTCCGTGCTTTCGTATTTGACGAAAGTCGACGGACTCAACGTTGTTGTCGTTTCTCTAGCCTCCACGTGACGGCCACGTTGCTTCACGCGATCCTGGTACAAATTATTGATCGCCGAATTGAAGTGCTGAGATTCCGCCGTCACGAAGTCCTCGGACATTGCCGGACGGACGCGAACTCTTACCCTCCGCCGTCGGCCGCTCGTCTGTCGAAAATTAAGTGGATTTATAACACGCGATTTTTTTGTCGAGCGGAATAACGAGAGAACACGTATATAAAATTATTGCATTTTATATACCACGAAGTCTCGACTTTTCGGGCGAAGAAACGTGGCAGGACAATTGCCGAGCGCTGAAGTGGGCGCGTGTTTGTTTATATACGGATTATTTAAGTTGAGCAAAAACCTTTTCCATTGAATCTCTATAGCGTATAAGAAGCTCACCCTACGACCTTTTGAACTTTCGTGATTTTTGAGATTCCGGAAATGTGGCCGGGGGAGTCGAACATTTTTTTTCTGTTTTAAAAGTATTAAAAGGGTCTATTGAATCGAACATTTTCAGCTGATTACGAATATCAACGAATGTTCGACGAAAGCATTGCACACAGCAAAAAAAATCGTGATTTTAGAAGTTTTTTACAATTTTTTCATGGAAATTTTGGGTTTTGGGGAAAATGAATGGTAGATTCGTACTCAGAGGATAAAATTACATCGAAATGGACCAATACAAAAAATATTAAAAATCCAAAATTTTTTTGGATTTTTGGGGGAAAAAAGTTTTTTCACTAAATCATGGATAACTTTTTTTCCTTTGGGATTGCATATTCCACTCTGTGCTCAATCTCTCCGTTATGATTTTCTCTTCAAAATGCTTTTTTAATCATTAAAATCCGATGATTTTTCGATTTTTGGCAGAATTTCAAAGTTGGACCATCGATTTTTGCTA